>CM067304.1:67132158-67214658 GCA_034231615.1 Meghimatium bilineatum | reverse complement strand
CGTGGTGAGGCGTGATTCCCTTTCTAAAACAATCATGTATTGAGCAGTTCAAGGTGAGAAAAGAAGAGTGAATCCAACTAAAGTATGGATTGATATTAGTAAAGACTGAGCAGGGTTGATATTCTGCACACTGAAACAGAGAATTGAGATCATAGAGGTATAGCTAGATTTTTGTGTTGATCTTTTCAGAGCGGCACATCATCGGCCCTGAATGGTTATAGGTATAATCATGATGATTAAAGATTGATATTCTTTTTAAAACCAGGCACAGCGTCATGGTTTCAATGGCCCGGTGTGTGGTCCCAAACCTTCTGAGAGACACGTGGTTGAATTTACAACTGAACAGCTGAGAGCAGGTCAAACAATTATTGGGCTCCAGGTAAGTCTGCAAGTCATTGTATAATGATAGTTGTAGAGTGATATGTGTGTGTGTGTGTGATAGTTGTAGAGTGATATGTGTGTGTGTGTGTGTGTGATAGTTGTAGAGTGATATGTGTGTGTGTGTGTGATAGTTGTAGAGTGATGTGTGTGTGTGTGTGTGTGTGATAGTTGTAGAGTGATATGTGTGTGTGTGTGTGATAGTTGTAGAGTGATATGTGTGTGTGTGTGTGTGTGATAGTTGTAGAGTGATATGTGTGTGTGTGTGTGATAGTTGTAGAGTGATATGTGTGTGTGTGTGTGATAGTTGTAGAGTGATATGTGTGTGTGTGTGTGTGCGATAGTTGTAGAGTGATATGTGTGTGTGTGTGTGTGTGTGATAGTTGTAGAGTGATATGTGTGTGTGTGTGTGATAGTTGTAGAGTGATATGTGTGTGTGTGTGTGTGATAGTTGTAGAGTGATATGTGTGTGTGTGTGTGATAGTTGTAGAGTGATATGTGTGTGCGTGTGTGTGTGTGTGTGTGATAGTTGTAGAGTGATATGTGTGTGTGTGTGTGTGATAGTTGTAGAGTGATATGTGTGTGTGTGTATGTGTGTGTGATAGTTGTAGAGTGATATGTGTGTGTGTGTGTGATAGTTGTAGAGTGATATGTGTGTGTGTGTGTGATAGTTGTAGAGTGATATGTGTGTGTGTGTGTGTGTGTGATAGTTGTAGAGTGATATGTGTGTGTGTGTGTGTGTGTGTGATAGTTGTAGAGTGATATGTGTGTGTGTGTATGTGTGTGTGATAGTTGTAGAGTGATATGTGTGTGTGTGTGTGATAGTTGTAGAGTGATATGTGTGTGTGTGTGTGATAGTTGTAGAGTGATATGTGTGTGTGTGTGTGTGTGTGATAGTTGTAGAGTGATATGTGTGTGTGTGATAGTTGTAGAGTGATATGTGTGTGTGTGTGTGATAGTTGTAGAGTGATATGTGTGTGTGTGTGTGATAGTTGTAGAGTGATATGTGTGTGTGTGTGTGATAGTTGTAGAGTGATATGTGTGTGTGTGTGTG
Organism: Meghimatium bilineatum; assembly: GCA_034231615.1. NCBI lineage: Eukaryota > Metazoa > Mollusca > Gastropoda > Stylommatophora > Philomycidae > Meghimatium > Meghimatium bilineatum. Next base: position 67,213,226 of record CM067304.1, on the reverse strand, counting down.
ATAGTTGTAGAGTGATATGTGTGTGTGTGTGTGATAGTTGTAGAGTGATATGTGTGTGTGTGTGTGATAGTTGTAGAGGGATATGTGTGTGTGTGTGTGATAGTTGTAGAGTGATATGTGTGTGTGATAGTTGTAGAGTGATATGTGTGTGTGTGATAGTTGTAGAGTGATATGTGTGTGTGTGTGTGTGTGATAGTTGTAGAGTGATATGTGTGTGTGTGTGTGTGATAGTTGTAGAGTGATATGTGTGTGTGTGTGTGATAGTTGTAGAGTGATATGTGTGTGTGTGTGTGTGTGTGATAGTTGTAGAGTGATATGTGTGTGTGTGTGTGTGATAGTTGTAGAGTGATATGTGTGTGTGTGTGTGTGTGATAGTTGTAGAGTGATATGTGTGTGTGTGTGTGTGATAGTTGTAGAGTGATATGTGTGTGTGTGTGTGTGTGATAGTTGTAGAGTGATATGTGTGTGTGTGTGTGATAGTTGTAGAGTGATATGTGTGTGTGTGTGTGATAGTTGTAGAGTGATATGTGTGTGTGTGTGTGATAGTTGTAGAGTGATATGTGTGTGTGTGTGTGTGATAGTTGTAGAGTGATATGTGTGTGTGTGTGTGTGTGTGTGATAGTTGTAGAGTGATATGTGTGTGTGTGTGTGATAGTTGTAGAGTGATATGTGTGTGTGTGTGTGTGTGATAGTTGTAGAGTGATATGTGTGTGTGTGTGTGTGATAGTTGTAGAGTGATATGTGTGTGTGTGTGTGTGTGATAGTTGTAGAGTGATATGTGTGTGTGTGTGTGTGATAGTTGTAGAGTGATATGTGTGTGTGTGTGTGTGATAGTTGTAGAATGATATGTGTGTGTGATAGTTGTAGAGTGATATGTGTGTGTGTGTGTGATAGTTGTAGAGTGATATGTGTGTGTGTGTATGTGTGATAGTTGTAGAGTGATATGTGTGTGTGTGTGTGTGTGATAGTTGTAGAGTGATATGTGTGTGTGTGTGTGATAGTTGTAGAGTGATATGTGTGTGTGTGTGTGTGTGTGTGATAGTTGTAGAGTGATATGTGTGTGTGTGTGTGTGTGATAGTTGTAGAGTGATATGTGTGTGTGTGTGTGTGTGATAGTTGTAGAGTGATATGTGTGTGTGTGTGTGTGTGATAGTTGTAGAGTGATATGTGTGTGTGTGTGTGTGATAGTTGTAGAGTGATATGTGTGTGTGTGTGATAGTTGTAGAGTGATATGTGTGTGTGTGTGTGATAGTTGTAGAGTGATATGTGTGTGTGTGTGTGTGTGTGTGATAGTTGTAGAGTGATATGTGTGTGTGTGTGTGTGTGTGATAGTTGTAGAGTGATATGTGTGTGTGTGATAGTTGTAGAGTGATATGTGTGTGTGTGTGTGATAGTTGTAGAGTGATATGTGTGTGTGTGTGTGTGTGGGATAGTTGTAGAGTGATATGTGTGTGTGTGATAGTTGTAGAGTGATATGTGTGTGTGTGTGTGATAGTTGTAGAGTGATATGTGTGTGTGTGTGTGTGTGATAGTTGTAGAGTGATATGTGTGTGTGTGTGTGTGTGATAGTTGTAGAGTGATATGTGTGTGTGTGTGATAGTTGTAGAGTGATATGTGTGCGTGTGTGATAGTTGTAGAGTGATATGGGTGTGTGTGTGTGATAGTTGTAGAGTGATATGTGTGTGTGTGTGTGATAGTTGTAGAGTGATATGTGTGTGTGTGTGTGTGTGTGATAGTTGTAGAGTGATATGTGTGTGTGTGTGTGTGTGATAGTTGTAGAGTGATATGTGTGTGTGTGATAGTTGTAGAGTGATATGTGTGTGTGTGTGTGATAGTTGTAGAGTGATATGTGTGTGTGTGTGTGTGTGTGATAGTTGTAGAGTGATATGTGTGTGTGTGATAGTTGTAGAGTGATATGTGTGTGTGTGTGTGTGTGATAGTTGTAGAGTGATATGTGTGTGTGTGTGTGTGATAGTTGTAGAGTGATATGTGTGTGTGTGTGTGTGTGTGATAGTTGTAGAGTGATATGTGTGTGTGTGATAGTTGTAGAGTGATATGTGTGTGTGTGTGTGATAGTTGTAGAGTGATGTGTGTGTGTGTGTGTGTGATAGTTGTAGAGTGATATGTGTGTGTGTGTGTGTGTGTGTGATAGTTGTAGAGTGATATGTGTGTGTGTGTGTGTGATAGTTGTAGAGTGATATGTGTGTGTGTGTGTGTGTGATAGTTGTAGAATGATATGTGTGTGTGTGATAGTTGTAGAGTGATATGTGTGTGTGTGTGTGATAGTTGTAGAGTGATATGTGTGTGTGTGATAGTTGTACAGTGATATGTGTGATAGTGATATAATGCTATTTGTGTGTGTGTGATAGTGATATAATGCTATTTGTGTGTGTCAGTGATATAATGCTATTTGTGTGTGTGTGATAGTGATATAATGCTATTTGTGTGTGTCAGTGATATAATGCTATTTGTGTGTGTGTGATAGTGATATAATGCTATTTGTGTGTGTCAGTGATGTAATGCTATTTGTGTGTGTGTGTCAGTGATATAATGCTATTTGTGTGTGTCAGTGATATAATGCTCTTTGTGTGTGTGTGTCAGTGATATAATGCTATTTGTGTGTGTGATAGTGATATAATGCTATTTGTGTGTGTCAGTGATGTAATGCTATTTGTGTGTGTGTGTCAGTGATATAATGCTATTTGTGTGTGTCAGTGATATAATGCTATTTGTGTGTGTGTGTCAGTGATATAATGCTATTTGTGTGTGTTATAGTGATATAATGCTATTTGTGTGTGTCAGTGATATAATGCTATTTGTGTGTGTGTGTCAGTGATGCAATGCTATTTGTGTGTGTGTCAGTGACATAATGCTATTTGTGTGTGTCAGTGATATAATGCTATTTGTGTGTGTGTCAGTGATATAATGCTATTTGTGTGTGATAGTGATATAATTATATTTGTGTGTGATAGTGATATAATTATATTTGTGTGTGATAGTGATATAATTATATTTGTGTGTGATAGTTGCAGAGTGATATTTGTGTGTGATAGTTGTAGAGTGATATGTATGATAGAATAATATTTGTGTGTGATAGTTGTAGAGTGATAGTTGTGTGTGTATGTGTGTGTGTGTGACAGTGCTAGAATGATATATCTGTGTGACAGTGCTAGAATGATATATCTGTGTGACAGTGCTAGAATTATATATCCGACAGTGCTAGAGTGATATTTGTGTGTGATAGTTGTACAGTGATATATATATATGTGTGTGTGTGTGTGACAGTGCTAGAATGATATTTGTGTATGATTGTGTTAGAGTGATATTTATGCGTGATATAATAATTTGTATACGAGAGTGTGTATTGAGACGACAGATCGACGACACTAGAACCCAGAGGGAGTACGAGATCTGTGTGGGATGATGAGTGAGTGATTGTATGTGAGAGTGATTGTATGTCGGATGATGGGAGAGTAATTGTATTTTGAATGATGGGAGAGTAATTGTATGTCGGATGATGGGAGAGTGATTGTATGTTGTATGATGTGTAAATGCGTTTATGTGGGATGATGAGTGATTGTATGTGGGATGATGAGAGACTGATTGTATGTGGGATGATGAGAGAGTGATTGTATGTGGGATGATGAGAGCGTGATTGTATGTGGGATGATGAAAGAGTGATTGTATGTGGGATGATGAGAGCGTGATTGTATGTGGGATGATGAAAGAGTGATTGTATGTGGGATGATGAGAGTGAGTGCGATGATGAGAGATTGTTATGTGTGTGTGGTAATGACTTGTATTTTGTGGTGGAGTGTAATGCCTGTGTATGGAGTTAATGTACCATTGCCTTTATGGTCATGCACTGGGGACAGAAGCAATTGAGGAGCCGATGTCAATAGAGGGAAAACACATTTATTGATGAGTTATTGTTACTGATGGTGCAGTTATAGACTTGTTATAATATGAAACATAACAGGTTTGAGGTGTTATACTGATCTTACTTATATACTTTCATATGCTTCACAGTTGAAAAAGGAAATTTAGCTTTATTTTCTTGCTTGCTGGACTTTGATTCCTCTATTTCTATCGTTTGATATTTTGACCCCGATGATGTATCGTTGGTTTTGATATGTTGTAGGCTGGTACGAATAAGTGCGCGTCCCAATCTGGAATGAGTTTTGGTGCGACAAGACACATCGCCGATATCAGAGTTGATGATATGGATAGGGATGGTCAATCGGTCATTGGTCTACAAGCTGGCTCCAACAAAGGAGCATCACAATCTGGTAGGTATGCTTTTTTCAGGCCTATATATATATATATATATATATATACATATAAACTGGTACCAGGTACTTGACAGTGAGCGCGGAAGAAGAAGATTAAGCAGCTAGTAATATTCTCGAACGGCCGTTTGTCGAAAAGTACCAAGACATGGGGGCATCCATTCCTTCCCCTGTATCTATCAGGGATAAATGAATACGTAAATACAGAAGTATCGATGATTTATTATTACAGGATAAGTCATAAAGCAGCAAACGGTGTTTGAACCAGGCCAATTAAGATGACACATATTCGAATTGCAATTTGAATCTACACGTTTTCGGTATTCGATTAAGCCATATAAAAAAGATGCGATTTTAGTCAAGACTTGTGACTTTCTCAAGCTAATGTGAGTAGGTACCGGTCGATCGACATACATACAACAACAGCGAAACACACTGCAGATGTATGTAAATTCCTCGAGAACATTTATGTTTAGAAGTAAACCTAGTTGTTCCTTGTAGTACTGAGTAATGGTGGCACGCACTAATGTTAAATGTTTGGAGCTCTCGCACAATTTACATTCCTAGTTTTATACATTTCAAGGAAGTAGTAGGATATGCCAGAAAGGCTGAAACCTGTACGTTTTAACTCGTTTGGAATTGGTGAAAATGAGATTTTCTAACTCAGAAATTCAAATACCTACTCTTTTATCTAAAAAAAATAATGTATAGGTTAGGGTGGAAAAATTACACACACCCCCCCCAACATAAAACCTGTTTTGACTTTCTGAATCTTTATTATAATTGTTTGTATCATATTTTTAGGTATTTGTAATAAATATTTACTTATTCCTGTTTACTACTTTGATATTTGTGCTAATACGGTTCATACTTTGTTTTTTGATATTCTCTGAAGTTTTGATAATTATATATTTATTAAAAATTCAAAAATCCAACTACTTAAATTATGAACTTACTCCAATTTTGAAACATACTTCTATCCCGATAGAGCCAAAAGGCAAATTATAAATTGAATATTCATACCAAACATTATGTTTTCAATGTCAGACATGGACACTAACTAAGAACAAGTGCGAAAACTTTCTACGTGTGAAATGAGATGTCTAAGAAAAGCAGCAAACAGAACAAGAAGAGATCATGTGAGATTACAAGAACTGTTGGAACAACATCTGTGGTCAAATATATTGAAAAACAGAGGTTGAAATAATTCGCACACAACATGAATGAACGCATATTGACCAGCAGGAAGAACACACACCATTAGAATGACAACAGCGAGAGGCAGATGCGGATCAAGAAGAAGATGGATTGAAGGAGTTACCAATATCTGACACGGCACAGTATTACTGCATATCAAGCGACCAAATAAATGTGCAATATCCCGAAAACTCAATCGTCACTCAATCCTGCAACGCCTCACAGAAAAAGCAGAGAAAAGACAACAGATAGAGATAGATAAATATATTTGTTTCGTTGAACAATCTTAACCACTTTCATACTTCTGGTAGTTTTTATACAGCAACTGATATTTAATTTTATCCTTAGCAATAAAGGTCTTATAATCTACTATGCAAGGGTGGAGTTCTCCAGAGTTTTCTTTCATAGCCATACGACTGTAACTTCAAATAGAATGAGAAGGTACACATAATCCATGAATCTATAAAGTAACAACACACGAGAATCGTATGGGTATTATTTGGACGAGTCAACACGCAGGTGTCAGGGTCGTATGGGTTCTACATTGGACGTGTCCACACACAAGAGTCAGGGTTGTAGAGAGATGGATTTAATTTCTATGTCAAGGCTAAACTTAATTTGGAAATGCAACATCAATGTTAGAATGAAAATCAAACTTTATAACTCACTAGTGTTTTCTGTTGTGCTGCATAGCTGTGAGAGTTGAACACTCAATGCGGACATGGAGACAATAACGTGCCTCGAATAAAAATGTTACAGACGAATTCCTCGAAAAATCTCCCATATAAACACAAAACAAATGTGTACGTAAGAAATAAGGATACATACAGGTCCCCAGGAACCATTGCTTTCAATAATGAAAGGACCATATATTTTTGGGTTTGGACATGTATGTGGACATGAATCCTTGTCCAAAACAAGACTACACGGAGCGATCGAGTGCAACAGAAGTAGATAAATATAAAGAGTAGCATGGACAAATAGCATCAAGGTATCGACATGGCATGATTTTTTCTAGATTCGTTCACATCGTTGAAGATATAAATAGCTGAAACACTCCATGTGTTGATGCATCCAATGTGGTATTCCCTACGACTATTATAGGTTTATATATTAAAATTGGTAGCATATCCTATTCAGGGCGTAGTCATCACACCAACATTTTTTGGCTGTAGTAATTTTCTAGGTAATCATACGTTCAGTAGTTTGTCATTGTTTTCTGAACGGTCCCGATGCACAATATCTTGTGGCGGGGATCGAACTCGGTACCTTTGCCGTCACAGAAGCGTTATGTACGAACCCGCCACAGAACCGGTTTATGTGTAAGTGAAAAATATATACCGGTAGTTGATTGATATATACCGTTAGTTGATTGATAGGCCTATATATCGGTAATTGGTAGATATATATATATCGGTAGTTAATAATTATATACCGGTAATTGATATATATATATATATATATATATATATATATATATATATATATATATATATATATATATATATATATATATATATATATATATATATATATATATATATATATATATATCGGTAGTTGATAGATATATACCGGTAGTTGATAGATATATACCGTTAGTTGATTGATAGGCCTATATATCGGTAGTTGATATATATATATCGGTAGTTGATAGATATATACCGGTAGATAATATAATTGAGGAAACATCTATAAATATGTCCATAATTTGATTCTTGTCCAGGAATGTCTTTCGGTTCTGTAAGACACATTGCAGACATCCGTGCAGATGACGCTAGCAGAGAAGGACAAGGAGTCATTGGTCTGCAGTCTGGATCGAATAAAGGAGCATCTCAATCAGGTATGTTTAAACAAGGAGCAATCGACAATAAGTGAGACTGTCTTGTGTTTTCTTGAAAAGGAGCTTGAGGTTGAAACGTTGAGATTATCATGTACACTCATCATCATGTGACATTCTTTCCAGAATGTGGTCTTCCTTATGGATTCTCTGAACACTCCGCGATTCTTGGCAAGTTTACCAGCCTCAGATAGAGACATGTTTACCAGCCTCAGATAGAGACATGTTTACCAGCCTCAGATAGAGACATGTTTACCAGCCTCAGATAGAGACATGTTTACCAGCCTCAGATAGAGACATGTTTACCAGCCTCAGATAGAGACATGTTTACCAGCCTCAGATAGAGACATGTTTACCAGCCTCAGATAGAGACATGTTTACCAGCCTCAGATAGAGACATGTTTAAACAATCTGATATATCACTGCTCCATCGCTGTCTTGGGCGTTCTCTTCTTCAGTTGCCGTTAACTCTGCTTTCAGCTATTAATCTTTCCATCCTGTTATTTCTCTTTATATGACTCCCCACCCCCCAAAAAAAAAAAAATCAACTTTCTTATTATGATCTTTTTAAGAAGCTAGCCCTCTTCGACGTTAATTGTTAACATTGCTTGATCTGTATTTTTAGCTGTTAAAGTAAAATTCTTCTGTAGCATCTCATTTCGAGATCAGCGATTTTCTTTGCTACTGTTTTATTTAATGTCCATGCCTCACAACCGTTTATTGTCACTGGATCTACGCATGTTCTGACCATACATAGTTTGGATATGCTGCTGGTACATTGCAAAAGATTTTTCATTTGGGCAAGTTTCAATGTCACCATTGCAATTCTTCTCTTGATTTCTACAGCGAAGTCTTGTGAGCTATTTATGTTTGTGCCCAAATATTCGAAATGCGTTACGTCTTCTAGTTATCTTGTACATTGCTATCTGTATTTTTTTAGACTGATAGTCTGTGTATTCATTGCGAGTATGATTGACTTTTTGTTTTATGTAAGTAGGCCTACTATTGTTAACACAAATGTTTTTATAAGTACTATTGTTAACACAAATCTTTATGTAAGTACTATTGTTCACACAAATGTTTATGTAAGTACTATTGTTCACACAAATGTTTATGTAAGTACTATTGTTCACACAAATGTTTATGTAAGTACTATTGTTAACAAGAATGAAACAAAATGAAAGCACTGCTTTTTTTTCAAAAAAAGGAACACAGAAATATCTTTGTTGTTAGGGGAATTTTAAAATTCACGCAATTTAGCAGGATGTAATCCATAAAACGGACTGTATTATGTCCTGCAGGTTAGAATGATTTAATTCATAAAACCGAATGTGTTATGTCCTGTAGGTTAGCAGAATGCATTCCATAGAACGGACTGTGTTATGTCCTGGTGTAAGATTTGCTGCGATATCTGCTTCTTTGAATCCGAGACCTGCTACTTGAACATCGATTCTGGAGTATTTTGATCATCTATCGGATATGACACCAAAACCCACCATAACACATATTTAGTCGTTTCTTACGATATGCATGACATGTCACAGCTACTCTTTGTTCATATTTCAATCCCTGTCAACACTTGGCAGGTCACAGTTATTCTTTGTTCATATTTCAATCCCTGTCAACACTTGGCAGGTCACAGTTATTCTTTGTTCATATTTCGTTCCCTGGTAACATATGAGAATCAGAGACAGAAGGCTCGCTTTAACAAATAATGTGAAGGTATCATTTCTGTAGTCATGTGACACTACTGTTAAAACAATAACACGCAGTGCCAGATGGTGCTAAGATACAGGAAATGATTAACTGCAAGATAAACACCTCACAAACGTTTGATAAGGAATCCCTTATTAGACATTAATTTCTCTGGCAAAATAATTTCGAATTTGAGTTGTTAATGTATATATCAAGTGATATATTCTTTCCAGAACGTTGTCTTCGTCGTGTATACTCTGAACACCTCTCTGTTCCGGGCAAACAGGCCTGCATTGGCCAAAGACATGTGAATACATTCTGCGATGTCGCTGGTCCATCGTCTTCTTGGTGTCCCTCTTCCTCTCCAAACCGGCACTCTGCCCTCTAGAATCAGCCTTTCGATAACATCATGTCGCTTTAAGTGTCAAATCTACTGTAGCTTCCTTCTTATGATGTTATTTAGAAGCCACCCTTCGTTTAGTTTCAGTAATTTCAAAACTTCAATGTTCTTCTTTTTCTCTGTCCATGATATTCGTAGGATCTTTCGTTAGCATTTCATTTCAAATGAATTTATTCTTTTGGATATTGTCTTGTTTAAAGTTCAAGTCTCGCAACCTTATGTTGCCACTGGGAAAACACATGATCTTAAAATGGTTAATTTAGTGTTATTACTATTTTGCCACAGCTTTCTCATTTGTATACATTTGAGTGTTGTAATTGCGAGTCTTCTTCTAATCTCGATTGAACAATCTCCGGAACTGTTTATATTTGCTCCCATATATTCGAAGATGTTTACACATTCTAGTTCTATATTGTCTATATTGATTATTGGTTCGTAAACAATTCTTAAATTAATAGTTGTTAACGATGATCACAAATACTCATGCCTGGAACATATTTGATACACAGTGTGTGTTCTGCAGGCAGAATTGATGGTCTATGTAAGATTTACCTCAGTAAAATTCTTCCGCAAATCTAAATCAACAATCTAATATAGAATCACTGAGGATTTATTTTATTATAGAAAATTCATAATGCGGCAAACGGGATTTGAACCAGGTCATCTCAGATCGTGATTGGAACTGGTTCAAATCCGCTGTGAAGCATTATGATATTCATCCAAAGACTAAGCAGGTGGGCACGTATGGGATACTGTGCTACGACTCTGGTTCACAACTCATGTTCATTTTACCATTATCTTTACTAGGTTTCGTTGCTTGATGCATATACCATGCAGACACGTCTTCTGAATGAAATCTATCGATGTCTTGAGTTCTTTATTACAATACAGCTGCAAGAGTAAGCCATTTTGGCAAAACGTAATCTCCACATCTTCTGGTTGTTCATACTGGCTACAGTCGGCCTACTACAGGATATATTCGGATATGTGTTAAGCGTAGCGGTGTGGGAAGGTCTCATCCTGCGCATGCGTTTATTTACTATGTTCTTCTTCTTCTGCGTTCGTTCTCAAACTCCTGCAGATTAGCAGGATGTAGTCCGGAGAACGGAATGCGTTGTGTCATTGTTTACATCATTGCTGTGATATCTGCGCCTTTCGGCCGGACACATCCGACTTCAGCATGGCTTTGGGTCACTGACCCTATATGGGATGGGACAGTCAATTCCATCCCATAACCTCCTTAGTCGCCTTTTACGACATGTTTGGAAGGTAAACAGTGTTGCTATTCTTTGCTCCCCTTTCGGGCCCCGTCAATACACGGGCGTTTACTATGTAGAATTGTGTACTCAAGCGAAGATTAATGAACTTTCTCTACCGTTATAGATAGTTATATGTCTCTTTATTCGTGTTATTTTCACATCTGATGAACATTTTTCTGACTACATCTCAGGTATGTCTTTTGGGTCCGTGAGACACATTGCTGATATCCGAGCGGATGACGCCAGCAGAGAAGGACAATCTGTGATCGGTCTTCAGGCTGGATCTAACAAAGGTGCATCTCAGAGTGGTATGAGTTTTGGATCTGTCAGACATATCGCGGATATTAAAACTGACAACGCCAGTAGAGAAGGACAAGGTGTGATTGGGCTCCAGTCTGGGTCTAACAAGGGAGCCAGTCAAAAAGGTAAAAGTTATAGAGTTTTATTTTCGCTATTACGAAATAATTTACTGTACTTTAATTTCAGTTGTACAAAATCAACAAATGCAATGGCATTGGTCATCTCGAAAGAATACCGTGTGATTCATTAGTATATAAATCATATATGAAGAAAGGAGAAGCAGAAAGAAGAGCCAGGGGTAGACCTAGAGATAAATGTTCCAGTGTAGGTTAACAACTCTAAACTTGTGTCTTGTTTGTCCTGCAACGTTTATCTTGTGTTGTCGTTGTCCATGTTTGGTATTGGTAGCACAGTGTTGGCATAATAATCGTTTTATTTTGGTGTTTAAATCTACATTTTTGTAGATTTTTGTAGGAAGATTTGAGCCGTGGGAAAGAGCACTTTCATCCCCTTACGTTGTTGTATATTTTGAATTGTCTGCAATGTTCTAAACATTTCAGTTTTTAATACTTGCACTGATATAGCTTTATCAGTCTTGGATAATCACAAACTATATTTTCTAAGAGCTTGGGTCAAGACTGCAGTGCTTCAGAGATATCGTTAAATAACACGATTAGGGATACTTAGAGAGATACTTTGTGCGGTTAATTAACGGGAAGTGTTAATACAAATTTAGGATGGGAGATATGTTTGCAAAATCCATCACCATCCATCACATCCATAAACTTTCAGGGGTGCCAATCTGGAAACATCAACTCCATAAACTTTCATGGGTGCATGCTGGAAACATCAACACACCCATAAACTTTCAGGGGTTCCACTCTGGAAACATCAACACACTCATAAACTTTCACGGTTGCCACCCTGGAAATATCTGCGCTTCAAATTTCTCCAAGCCTATCTGTTCTCAGTTCGTTGTTTAAGTGTGGATAATCTTAATAATTTCTTTAATATTATCAATACATACTTTCAAAATACAAGATGTACATTAATGATGTTTTTTATTCAGTAATATTTAATAATGTCTGTGAAGTAACATAAAACGTAGATTTCATAACATTTAATAATTATTAATTGTGCCTCATTGGCATTAATAGTTGTTAAATTTTGTCTAATAATATTTAATAATATCTGTGAAGTATTAAAAATTTCTAATTTATTTAATAATATTTATAATTGTTAATGTTTAAAAATAACATTTAATAATAATTATACATTTTAAAAACAACATTTATAATTGTTAATTTGTGTTTAATAACATTAAGAATTGTTTATTATTTTTGTTTTTTTGTAGCACAATTTGCTAATGGTTTGTATAATTTAAAAAACAGTATTATGAAGTAATTAACTAGTGTTCCTAGTTTTTTACTGATATCTTACACAAGGATTAATCCTGTGCTTGGATTTTGTATATGTAACATTTTTTTAAGTTTAGTGTTTGCCACTAGTTGAGATTAACAATTTGTGAGGTAAGCACAGCAAGGAAAGGAACTGGCCACCTCACCTAATGTGACAAGTTATCTTCAACCTCGACGGCTGGTTGTTTCCGTACGACATAACCATACCGTACTTTAGTATCTTCTATATATAACATAAACGTGTCTTAAAATTCTACATTGAACCAGTGATACTCCATGGAAGTGAAGCATGGACAATAAATAAGACATCACAAAAATCATTGGAGGCGGCGAAAATGTGGATTATTCGAAGAATGTTACGCATTCCTTGGACAGCAAAGGTTACTAATGAAAAATGCCTTAGAAGGATGGATGTGATAAGGTGCATTACTGATAATATAAGACAAAGGCAGTCAACATTTATTTGGCACATAATGAGAAGAGGAGACATTGAGAATATAGTGACCGCCGTAAAGATAGAAGGGAAAAGATCAAGGGGGAAGGCCTAGAGAAAAGATAATGGACAGGTTGACTAAATGGCTCCGACTGACGACACCAACAGAGATGATGACATATATGAGAGATCGATGAACATGGAGAAATATGATCGCCAGCGCCATTCGGAACGTCACTTGATAATGATATATAACATGTCTTAAGTTTAAAATTTGCCATTAGTTGATATTTAACAGTTGCTCAATGTCTTATCCCCAGGTATGTCAATGGGAACCCAGCGTCACATCGCCGATATTAAGACCAACGAAGTCAGTCAGGCCTCCCATGCTACCATCAACCTGCAGTATGGCTCAAACAAGGGAGCCAGCCAGGCTGGATTTGGCCCTGGGCGTAGAGACATCATTGGAAATTAGATTAACATAAGAATATTAGAGCTATTACTGTGAAAAAATCATCAGGATTCAACTATTTCACACAGAGTTGATATAACACTTATATTTGAACATTCTCTCATCTCTTCTATACAGTACGCAAAAGTTACACACTGTTTCAGATTTGGTATCTTCCAAATTAATTCGCAGTAAAGAATTGTTAAATCTATAAACAGATACATGAGAAATAAATTAACATCAATGAATGGCTCTGTATTGGACTGGTCTTGTGCTCAGACGTAAACGTCTAAAAATATTCATAAAACAATCTAATAGTGTTAGATAAAAAAAAGTAATTATCATGAGTATGAATGGTTTTGTATATGAGCACTTGCAAAAAGTTCCTAATTAAACTGAAGAAAACCCACGAAACCGATATTGATTAAGAAAATGGTACCACTTATAGTGATGTATGCTCTTTTCAACCGTAGAAGCCAGTCCAATTTGAGTATGTCAGTTTTACAATCATAAAAAATAGTGAAGATCACGGTTCTGGTAATGCTGTCATCACACCATTTTGTATAGATAAAAATGATATTTAGTTGCCAAGTTGGTCTTCATATTCTACACAATGTGTCTCTTTTACAAATGCGATTGAAATAGAGGAAGAGGAAAATAAATGTGAACTTAACACGCAATATATTTTTTACCTGGCAAGTTGTCAATATTTATTGGCGCCGGTTTGAAGTCACATATTTTTTATTACTTTTGTGTAGGTATATAATAAAATTTTTTGGTAAAAATTTGTCATTTCAGCTGAACAAGAGGAATCTAAGAGAGATAAAAAAATTAAATTAGAATTACAAGAACATTAAAGAAGGAAGAAATAGTGAAAAAGACATAATAGTAACTATTTCAAACAATGTAATATTTTGAGAAAAATGAGGATTAAAATATGAGATGAAAATTAGTTGTTGGTCCGACACTCCAAGTTCAGCTGTGTGTGAAAGATCACATGCTGTGTTTGGTCAAACACTCCAAGTTCGGCTTTGTGTGAAAGATCACATGCTGTGTTTGGTCAGACACTCCAAGTTCGGCTTTGTGTGAAAGATCACATGCTGTGTTTGGTCAGACACTCCAAGTTCGGCTTTGTGTGAAAGATCACATGCTGTGTAATCTTTCGTTTCTTTTATCATTCACAAAAAAAACATTCATCAATTCTTGTGAGTCTGCTGATTTATTTAGTTTATTTTCTTGTTATATGACATTAACTTTTGAAAAAAAACTGGCCTGTATTATGTACATTTAATTTGAGCCCATGGACTGCTGGATTAGAAACTAAACATGGGTGGCTGGAATAGAAACAAATCATGGACGGCTGGAGAAGAAACCAAACTTGTACAGTTATTTAAGATTAATTTTCAATAATATGGACATTTTTTTTATTTTCATGATAAAAATCAGAACAAAAATATTTACGATTTACCTTTGGAGCCTCTTGGTACTTGCACATATTTTTTCCTTTGTAGTATATTCGAAATGCCTATCAGTCGGCTTCACGACAATTCAAGAAAATAGTCATGCTGAATTGTCGGCTCCAAGGAGTGAATCAGCTAAGAAAAAGACAGTATGAATGAAATTAACCAAATGACGACAAATTTCCATTTGTGAAATTAGCTGCTTGAATAACGTGGTTGACTGCTACCAACACGATGTACAAGTCGGTCTCTAGAACATTTAGTATCATTTACAAATTGCCTTCACAAAGTTGGTAACAATTATTCAGGGATATGAGGTAAGCCCAACATGTTTTAACTAGTAATATTTTGGCAATATTTTATGTTCAGTATGTTTCTATTGCACTGTTAACGTCACAGGTTCACAATTTCCCTCGTCTGGAAATTGAAAAAGGTATGTTAACCGTCTGAATTTATACCTTCCCAATACAGAACCATATACCTTTACATAGTAATTGATAAATATTGAGTATTTATACAATTTTTGTTCATTAAAAAAAGTTTAAAGTTCAACGGTTAAAATACATATATGAAATGTGCGGGTTAATTTTAACGTTATTGATTGAAGTTCGTTGTATCTGACAGAAATATTTGTGTATGTTTGTGATGTGTGTCTTTAAGCACCAAATATAATTATTAACGACAACAAAATCCTATCTGATTTGACAACTTTTTAATCATTGTTCAAGCTGTGAAATTTAAAAAAAAAATTATATTTGTTAATAAATAAAAGCACCGGAATTGTAGGAACATACTTTTTTTTTTACGGTGGAAGGTTTATTGGTAATTTAACTTATACCGCGTGGAGTCACGTATGCTCCATTCAACCGCAAACCTGAGTACAGTTTGGTTATATCAGAGCTTATTACCATGCGAATTACGATTAGTTAAGTATTAGTCATGCTAGCATTAAATTCATCGAATTTATAGGCTATAGGCCTACACGTTGTGAAATTAAATACAGAAACAATAACCACGGCTATTTCTAGACAATAAAGGGAAATAATCGATAAATTACTTTAAGGCATAATTTAGAGATTTGAAGCCTTATCATCTAATGATATACTACATATGCAAGAATTATTGTTTTCTTAAATTATATAGTATTTTTGTGTTTTTATGAATGTGTTTTGCTTCTTTGATTGTGTTTGGTCTTTTTTTTTCACAGTTATCTACACTGTCAATACAAGTTAACCGATTCACTGGTAACCCATAAATAGGCGCAAATATTTTCGTGAACTGTCACGAAGTAGATCGATCTGCATTTCAAATAAAACTATAAATATACATCTAAGCATTTAAACTGAAAAAATTCCACAGTAATCGGACTTCTCCATATTTGAAAGATATGACGTCATGCAATCTCACCATAAAAATCTGTGTTGATTTCACAGTGTCAGTTTTTAAAAAAAAATCTGATGCTATTTCGCTGTTTTTTTTTCCTATAGATGTTTTATTTGCGAGTTTTATCTTTCATAATGAACTATTTAACAACGTTTTCATACTTGTAAAGCTGATTTATTAAGCAACTACATTTTAGATGTTGATTTAATCAGCTTCTCCATTTTAAAAGCTGGTTTATTTAACAACTTCATTTCATAAATGATTTATGTTTCAATTGTTTTTAAAAAACAATTAGAGCTATTTTAAATACTTCATTTTTAGAATCTTTACTATACGAATATAAGAGAGAATTCAAGCTCATCACGCATGCAGAATTAGTTTTGCAATGCTTACGTTGATAACTTCCATTCTTGTGTAATTTCGGAGAGCACTCTACATGACATGTTTAAATATCTGGTTGTATGATGGCTATTGTTTCTGTTGTAGTTTATTTAGACCTTAAACTTCTTTTCAATGGAAATATAAATAAACAACCGAGTCGCTCCAACTGTGTTTCCGTCATTTGTAAGATTATATATAGAATAGTTAACGTTAGTTAGTTAACTAGTTAATTAGTTAGTTAGTGGAGGGAAACGAAGAGGCCGACCAATTAGCTAGTCTCGCCATCATAACAGATGATCTGCTTATGGACAGAGCAGACATACCCATTACTTTTCGTGAGTCAGAAAAATTTATCAGAGGATTTTGAGATGAATGAGAATGAGTCAATATCGAGAATGCGATAATTGGGAGTGAGGATGGGCGTGGCCCGTATAGAACACATGACAAAGATTTCAAAAAGAACAGTGAACCAACATAGATCCGAAACCATGAGCCATTATACCCTGAGAGACTTACTGAAGCGGAGATCTGAGCACATATGGACGAGTCCGGTGTGCGAAGAGGATAATCAACATACCTAATACCTAGTTAATTAGTCGTCGAATCATCATCTTTGTACTCCGGACACGTCCATAGGTGTTCAGATCCCCACTTGAGTGTATCCACCAGTATTGTTCGTCCATTATAAGTGATAGTGACCATTTGTGGCATCAACTTTGGAAATTAAATTTGATTAGAGTTAAGTCCGTCACAGTTTTTAGATAGCTAATAAGCCCTATTCTTGCCGCAAAAATGTTATTTGACAGTTCAGTAATCTACAGTGATCTCTTGTAGATGGTGTTTCATCTACCAGTGATCTCTTGTAGATGGTGTTTCATCTACCAGTGATCTCTTGTAGATGGTGTTTCATCTACCAGTGATCTCTTGTAGATGGTGTTTCATCTACCAGTGATCTCTTGTAGATGGTGTTTCATCTACCGGTGACTCTACTGATCTTCTATCTACTCTCCGCAGTTGAACTGCTGCACTTCTTTTTTCACAAGATACTGTGCCTTTTTAACAGTAGAGCATTATGTAGCTCTATTTTGTATGCATTTCTTTAAAATATTCAGCATATTTCTATGCATCTTCGTTTACAAATAAGTTATACATATATCATGTAAACAAACACACATACCAGAACACACTCAGGGAACTCGCGTAAACACAAAAAATAAATGATAAACTGCCAAATTTTGACATAGTTTAATTCAACTAATTACAGCTGTTCATATACACAGGAATGAAATTAAGTCATTTTGAGAAACAAATTTAATACCAGAATGATAAATTAACCAATGGCATATAGAATACGAATAATAAAGAAGCAGTAAATAGTACCATGATGCGTGGTCTATTGCGTCTGTGTAAACGGCGAGGAAGCAGGCCAGTGTAAAATTTGAAATGGATTATGAGGCCCTCAAATTAGTTAAATTGCATAGTCTCTACATTAAAAACGTGATTGCTTGCCCGGACTGGTTTTCTGGAGAAATTATTTTGTCAATTTTCACTAACGTTTTCTCGGCTCTGTTCATTAATTCCAAGGAAAGACAACGCTAATGCCATTGGAAACAACTAGAACTACAGGTGATGCTAGAAGATGGATTAATACACCATCGATTGTCTTAAGCTCGCCGTCCGCATTTTCCTTAGGGATTTACTCTTCCTTGACTTGACCTGATGTACTTTATGCTAACTAGTAAAACAGCACTAGATGTACTAGAATAGATCATATGTTATAGCGTCCTGAATTTCTTATTATTATTTAATGATTTTGATTCATGCTTCACATAATTCGATATTTTAAAAATTTATTTAAAGTAATAATTGAAGTCTTCCTTTGAATGTGTCATACTACAGATCGATAGTTCGAACACAATGGATAAAAAAGACAGTTAAGTCATAAAAATATTAAATGTGGAAGAGAATTAGCTATTAAACAGCATTATAACAAAAAACAAACAAAAAAGCAGAGGTTTCTACGTTCATAGAAAGAGACATAACAGCAAGGAAAAGCTAGTAATGAATGGCATGGTTGTTGATAGCATTGAAAAATAATCACTCAAGACATCGATGGACTAAAGATTTTTCAGAAGGTTGAAGCATCTTTTTATTGTTGCAGCATGTTAACTTGCCCAGAATCTCGTGATGTTCAAAGAGTAGAATAAGAAGACTACGTTCTGCAAACAATTATGCTACCTGAATATGATATAATAACGGTTTATAAATCAGCACTATGTGCTCTGTTTACCGCATATCTCCATCACGCCTTGACTGGGAGGAAAAAATATTCTAAGTATAGAGTTGCAGTGAGGCGGATATTTCACATGGATAATCACTGTTGCTATCTCTAACCCTAACCCTGAGGAAATCTTGTTTGTTTACGTTAGCTGGTGTACATTTTAGGCCATGGTAATCAGAACACATAGTACAGATAAATCATACTAAGTTTATCCTTTCTACTGTGTTATCAATGCCAGACATTAACTAAAGAATAAGAGAGACCGCATACTATGTGTGAAATGAGATGTCTAAGAAAAGCAACAAACAGAACAAAAAGAGATCAGGTGATGATAAATAAATTTTAAGAACCGTTGGAAGAAAACAAATATTGAAAAACAGAGATTTAAATGGTTTGACCACTTAACAAGAATGAACGCATACTGACCAGCAGGAAGAACACACACCATTAGAATGGAAACAACGAGAGGCAGAGGCGTATCAAGAAGAAGATGGATTGAAGGAGTTGCCAGCGTTCTGACACGTCACAATATTACTGCCTATCAAGCAACCAAACATAGCATAGCTCGAAAACAGTCATTCAACAAAAGCAAGGAAAAGAAAATAAATCGTTTGATTTATACTCTGCTAATAGAAGTTGAGCATGTCTTTTCGGTGACAATGGCACATTACAAACATGCACACACCAGAGATGCGCGATCATTAGCGGAACTGGACTTTTCCTCAACCCCATCTTTTTTGTTAATTTATTTTAAGTTTAATTTTTATGGGAAATATAGCGTACAATTACTTGCATACATATATTATATACAATAATAATAATAATAATAATAATAATAATAATAATAATAATAATAATAAGCAGCATTGATATTCTTTACTCAATGACACGTTTCATTGTCCATTATAACAAACTTTCAATGAGCCAACCAGCGACATCATACTGGCATTGAAGACGTTTGAATCTCAGTATATAGAACATGTATGGAGCAAATTGTTCCTGTATACCAGTTAAAACATGATAATGATAGGCATTTTATCATATGTAATTATAATGTACATTACATCTAATATGCGGCAGTGTTGGAATTATTAATCTTATCTAATCGTTCCCGTTACTGACATAGATCCTATGAACTATAAGAAATATGGAACGGAAATAGTATTTACCACCTGGCTCCTAACAATAATGCAGTGAAGTAGATTATCATGAAATCCAATGAAGCGAAACGACCAGCTTCTTGCCGAAATGTCGTATTCTCCATGGATTTTTTTCGGTTTTTATTTGGAGCTCTCAGATTTAAGGAACAGCAGGTAGTGAAGGTAGAGGTACTCCAGAAAATTCAGTTAAAAATTGGACTATGCACAACCAATTTAATACAGGACATCGCACGAACCTGAATAAAATTTGGTATGCCATGTTCTAACTAATGAAATTAGATGCACAAAGATATAGTACGAGAATACAACTATGACATAATGTATTCACTTTCTCTGAATAGAACACGGAAGAATTCCTGCTGGCTATTTGCAGATAAAATATTACAAAATAATATTTGTACAAGCATATCTAGTGCATAGATATGTTTCAAACAGTTTTATATTTGTTCGCGTCTTTTCGGAGCTCGAAAGTGAAACAAATAATAGTAGTCATGTAAAGTGTCATGCAAGTCGTAAGACTTGACTCAGGAGTTTTAGGAACAGTGTTTGCTTTTAAATCTCATAGGTCAAGACGACCTACATGTCCTGCTGAAGTTGGATGTATGAAACCGAAACTCGCAGATATTGCAACCAAGCTGTAAACTATCATATGCCATACTTTCTCTGGATTATATCCTGCAAATCTTTAGTAGTTTATAAATAAATGCACAAACAAAGCGAACGCAGAAGAAATAGGTAATCAAGCAGTCTTTATAATCAATAATCAATCTATGTTTATGTTCCTTCAGCGCCGAACACAGTGCATAGGGAAGAAACCAGAGCTCTCCAGTTCAAGCGTTGAGATGCTATTGTGTGTAATTCTTGTATGTTGTTGAGAGTCATGGTCATACCCTCTTTGATGGTTGTTCTGCAAAGAGTCTGTCTTGGTCTTCATGTTTCTATTTTTCCATCCGGTGCCCATTCTAATGCTTGTAGTAGCATTCTGTTTTTATTCATTCTAAGTACATGTCCGATATAAGTCCACAGTTTTCTTCTTATTGTTGTAGAAACATATTGCTGTTTGGTGTCTTCTCTTACTTTCATGGTGAACTAGAATTTTTCTCAGCCAATATTCAAGAGTATTAAAAAAAGTAAAGTAACCCATAGCATTTATTAATGCCGTAGGGGTGTGAGATGTTAGCGATCTCACATTTCATAGGCTCTGCACATGAGGGCGGTAGCCATCTCCTCTCCCTCGCAGTCTTTACTTCCCGGATTAATCCGGTACCCATTTAAGGCTGGGTCGACCTTGGGAGCCGTTGCGATCAGAAAACATTTCCGCCTCAGCTGGGGAATGAACCCAGGACCACTCATATGCGAAGCCAGTGCGCTAACCACTGCGCTAACGCGGCTCAATATTCAATATTCAAGAGTATTATAAATCAATAATTTTGAAATTAATTTAATTTCTCATGCAGGACTTTTTTTTTTATTGTTCAACTCATTTTAATAGACGATGTGAAATGGACAATAATTTATGTCGTATAAATTGAGTTTGCAACATAATTATTTTGCAATGTGCAAAACTTACCTGTACATTCTCATCCAGATTTGTCAATTGACGACTGCAATAAATGATCTTAATATTACATATATGAAACTAACAACAATATGCTAGAACAACAAGAGAACAACTTCCGCGAGAATAAGAACAATATAGTAACAACAATAATCAATCAATCAAGTGTCATGACAACTGGCGTAGGCGATCACGCGTTTCCACAACTGTCTGTCTCTTCTGTTATTAATACGTTTAGTTGGTGACTTCTTTTTGTGCCACAGTGACAGCCCATCCAGAAATGGACAATAATAATAAATAATATCAATACGTCTATTATACCCATTACGGTCAGTCATCACTAAAACACCAGCACAAAGTCCGTCAAACAATTCTGTTCTCAGGCAATCGGTGTAGAAAATTCATGAACAGATCGTTTCGTGATTGTATCAATTCAAGTTTTTCTTTTCGCATATACTCCTTCTACCCAAAACTGTTCCTTGAAAAATAATTTTAGAAAGTGAGTTGTGTTTCACTGCAAGTCCAAACCAAGCACCCTCACGCTGTTTCACTACAAGTTCAAACCAAGCACCCTCACGCTGTTTCACTACAAGTTCAAACCAAGCACCCTCACGCTGTTTCACTACATGTCCAAACCAAGCACCCTCACGCTGTTTCACTACATGTCCAAACCAAGCACCCTCACGCTGTTTCACTACATGTCCAAGCCAAGCACCCTCACGCTGTTTCACTACATGTCCAAGCCAAGCACCCTCACGCTGTTTCACTACATGTCCAAACCAAGCACCCTCACGCTGTTTCACTACATGTCCAAGCCAAGCACCCTCACGCTGCTTCACTATCGCCTAAAGCAATTCTTGAAAACCCACAAGTATGTATACTTGTTCCAAACAAAAATTTTTGTCATATATGTTACAGAACTGATTATTATAAACTATTAAAATGCAGGGGCTCTTTCTTTCCAGAACGTTGTTCTATTTATTGATCTTCTGAACTCCTAAACATGATTCTGGGCGAGGTGACCTGCCACAGCCACGGATATGTATAAGAAATCAGAGATATTTATGAGTCCTCGTTGTTTTCATCATCATCATTAAGTGCCGTCTCCGCAACGAAGGTTGGCTGCAACGTATCTCCAACATCTCCTGTCTCTTGTCTTGGTGGTGTACTCGTTGTTTTGGGCAAACCTTACTCCTGTTACCAACAGCGTTACCTCCCATTAATAATTTTCCCATGTTGTCCAATCTTAATATTATGACCACAAAACCTCAGCTTTATTTTTATATGCAGTTTAGAAGCCAACCCTTTCCGTCGTTTAATGTTCGTAGTACTTCTTGATTCTACTTTTTTTATCTATGGTATAATCAACATCCTACCGAAACAGTACAAATATGGATAAATAATGCATTTTAATTATATTGTATACACACCACATCACAGTGAAATAACTTAGTTAATAAACAAAATGATAATTTAGTTGCTCAGTCAAAGAATATACTTTCTTTGCATGATAATATATTGTCGATACCTTGGGTACTGAGCCAGCCGATATACTGACCACCGTAGGGACAATATTAATAGGTACATTAGTGCATCGATTTGACAAAGTTATTGTGTTAAGGGACCTCGTCAGTTCAGAAAATTGCCAAAAGTGTGCTAATTAGTTTGTTAGTTAGTCATTGGATCATCGTCATTGCACTCCACACAAGTCTATAGTTGCTCAGATCTCTCCTTGAGTGTATCCGCCATTACACGTTGACTGACGGTCCCAGTACGGCGTTCATTGACCATCATTCTTTTCTCGCCTACGAAACATCTCCGTTATAGCGACACCACATTTCAAACCAAGCTCCATTATTCTAGTCATGGAACAAGAATCATCGTCACTTGTACAGTCCTTTGTTCGTGCGTTTTCCCGTAGGACATTCAAAAAATATGTCCGAACCATCGCTCCACCAACAGCTGTAGTAGCAGAGTGGGCGGCCAACCTATCTGTTTTCTTATTACCCCGGACTCCAGCATGTCCCGGCACAAAAATAAAAGTCACTCTAAGCACACATGAATTATTCACTGCATCCAGCCACTGTTCCCGAACGTACCCCGCCTGAACTTTGACACTCATGCTCATGTAGTCACTGAGTATACAGATTCACCAAGTATGTCAAAAGTGTGAGTCATGGTTGCTCTCAAGACTGCGCGAGATTGATGTAAAGATCAGAACAGTTCTTAAAAAGAAACATAATAGATGTACGAAGAGATTCATAAATCCGCATGGAACTGGAACTGCCAGCAGCTACAATATGATGTATTTATTGAGATCGTGATTGTAGCACATAATAACGTGACAAGTGTGTTCTAATGATAACTTGCAGTCATAATTCAGTATCGATAATTGTATTTCATAGTGTACAGCTAACTCCAGAATATATGGTCTGCGCACGTCATTCATCGCCACTGATTCAGCGTATCCGTTCTTTTAAATTGTTGCTGACAAGGCTGACAAGGATATATACGCGAGTACATTCAAATAGGAAGCATGAGGATAAATGAAAAATTGTTGAGGCTAACGGGGAATTGGAACTAGGCCCGTTTTAGCGATACCGAATCGCCTTGCGACTCAAGTAAACGAGGTTTTTCGTATTTGACTAACAAAAAAAAAAGGATGTGATTCCAAGACATTCAAACCGTGTACTCAAGTCATTCAGAACGGACAAATCGAGACAAGGAATATTACAGCAACGAATAAGAATTGAAGTATTCTCAGATCACAAATATAGAACGTCCGTATTCATACTACAAGGGCCAATAGTCATACTTGAAAACATAAATAACATAGCGACAGAACAATGTTGCTTCATTCAAATAATAGCTTATACAAGCAAATTCAAGAAGACAACTAGAACCTGATTCAATTCACGTTAGCCTCAAGAATATATGCGCGACGTGAATGGAAAGTTCTATTAATCAAGATAAGTTTACTTGTCCACAGGAACTATATTCTGGAGTATACTATGCATGATAACGGGGCATAAGTTTACTTGTCCACGGGAACTATATTCTGGAGTATTCTGTGCATGATAACGGGGCATAAGTTAACTTGTCCACAGGAACTATACTCTGGAGTATTCTGTGCATGATAACGGGGCATAAGTTAACTTGTCCACATGAACTATATTCTGAAATATTCTGTGCATGATAACGGGGCATAAGTTAACTTGTCCACAGGAACTATATTCTGGAGTATTCTGTGCATGATAACGGGGCATAAGTTAACTTGTCCACGGGAACTATACTCTGGAGTATTCTGTGCATGATAATGGGGCATAAGTTAACTTGTCCACAGGAACTATACTCTGAAATATTCTGTAAATGATAACGGAGCATAAGTTAACTTGTCCACAGGAACTAACTATATTCTGGAGTATTCTGTACATATTTCACCGTTTTTTCGTTATAATAATCCCCCAGTATGCAGACAGACCAGAAGAGATTATAATCAACTCTAGCATGAGTCATCATGGAATCTCTATACCAGGACAGATACAATCGGCGAGAACTATTATCATGAGCACAACCATCTACTAAAAGAGCATGAGATAATTTGTGGAAAAGTTAACTGAGATTGTCCAAGCGGTTACAACCGATCTGGAAAGAATAATCAAAAATATTCAAATCTCGTAGGTACTAGTGTCATTAAAAAAATTACGCACCCATAATAGCTATGAATATATCCAGAAATATGTCCTAACTATCCAGTTCACCTTTATTTATGGTGTAGTAGTGTATTCCGATGCTTATGTGAAATACCTACTTTATTTGTCTTACCATAAGTTAGAATACCGCACAGTTTGATACCATATTCGCTAGTGTAGTACAGGGCCTGAATGGGGAGCTATGACTTTCGACAGTGTTACATGTCATTCATATGATATAAGGCGATTAAGAAGGTTGGGGGGTGGTGGTTTGGAGTTGGTTGTCCCATCCATTACACGTCTAAAATAACCCAGTAACCATGTTGTCAGATATGTCAGGAAGAAAAGTACAAATAGTGCAGCCAAGCTGTAAACCATGACACAATGCATTCCATTCGCATGACTACATTCTGATTTATGATAATCTGCAGGAGTTTGAGAACGAACACAGTAGAAAAAAAGATTTCAAATGATTAAAATGAAGGAATTATCTTAGAGATAAAGGTAGAATCATCGAAACAAAACGTAAATATCATCTTAGAGATAAAGGTAGAATCATCGAAACAAAACGTAAATATCATCTTAGAGATAAAGGTAGAATCATCGAAACAAAACGCAAATATCATCTTAGAGATAAAGGTAGAATCATCATCATAAAATGGATGTCTTGGATGGACTTCTATATGTGACCATTTCCAGATATACTACTTTCACTAGTGTGTCATGTGACGTATTCCTTCCAGAACGTTGTCTTCCCAATGACATCTCTGAACCTCTCTCTGTCTTGGGTGATACGGCTTTCATTTTCTAGCGATGTATTATATTATCTTTAATGTCGTCCGTCAGTCCATCGTCTTCTTGGTCTGCCCTTTCTACTCCTCCCAGGTACTCTTTCCCAGGTTGTCTTTCACTAGAGGCATTATAAATATACTTTCTCACTCATAAATTTCTTCTTCTTCTTCTCGTGGTCCATGCTGTGTGTCGTTGGATTACATGTTAAAATATCATCATCCATCATCGGGTGCTGTGCCGACTGGCTAGGCGATAACGGCCCACCACAATTCTCTATCTCATGAAATCTATTATCAGGATTGTTGTTGACTTTTTGCCATGCCACGATGTCAGACTATCTAATATTTTCTCACGTTGTCGTCCTCAAACTCTCCATCTATCGTGTCTGTTATAAACATGTTAAAAATATACAATAATTTAAAACCAACCGGCTCAGGCTCACAATTAATGGAAGAAATTATCTTAAAAAAAAATACAATAAAAAACCAAAAAACAACAACAACGAAAAATAGTCATAACATTTGAAACAGCTAGGACAAGAAATAACAATAAACAAAGCTTAAGATAAACACATTCTGGAAGCCAAACTTCAAATATGCTGCACTGTTATCTGAACTTATCACAGGAGAAGCAGTGGGGAAACTATCTTCAATTTCCAACTCCTTCTTCACAGATTTGTCTATGTTATATATTTCGTCTGTTACGTCAGTACTTTCATCATCCCCAACTGTATTAGAGTGCTGTCTAACATCGCTTCTATCAGCCATATATTTATGAGTCTGTGTAGTGGATGTTATAGCTGGCGTTGTCATCAAATGTTGCAGTTCTGTAGAAGAAAGTACAATTTAGCAGAGTGCATTGACCTGATGTACGATATGGTTTCTTCTAATATTTTAGTTAATATTATACGTTTTAAAACAAAACGGCTAGTGTTTTGACAGCTGTCTCTGTCCATCCATGAACCTTCGGCGAAATCTAGAACAGAAGATATAAAAAGGGGGGTTTAAAAGCCGTAGAAGATTGACTTCACTGTACTCGGTTTCCCATAGGTACTCCGTCCCTCTCAACGTAGCAGCACGCCGCCTGCCGAGAGTACCACTCATAGCACGTAACTCCGTAGCTTTAAGTGATAATCCACAGGGATCTCCGAAAAAATACACCTTATAAACAAGACGATACGAGCCGGATTCGAACCCGTGATCTTCTTAACACAAGGCGAAAAGCTTAACCACTACGCCAGGGAGATCCTGATATAAATGACAGCAGATATAAATGACAGCAGATATAAATGACAGCAGATATAAATGACAGCAGATATAAATGACAGCAGATATAAATGACAGCAGATATAAATGACAGCAGATATAAATGACAGCAGATATAAATGACAGCAGATATAAATGACAGCAGATATAAATGACAGCAGATATAAATGACAGCAGATATAAATGACAGCAGATATAAATGACAGCAGATATAAATGACAGCAGATATAAATGACAGCAGATATAAATGACAGCAGATATAAATGACAGCAGATATAAATGACAGCAGATATAAATGACAGCAGATATAAATGACAGCAGATATAAATGACAGCAGATATAAATGACAGCAGATATAAATGACAGCAGATATAAATGCACTAGGAGCGACTGCACGTGGAAAGATGTTGACAGTTTCCCGAATATGATCGGCTCAGTGGTTTAGCAGATACCTACTTACACTACTGTCCTTGCTCAGTGGTGATGGTTCCATTCCTCCAACTTCCAAGCGTCAAGTACTGTCCTTTGCTCAATAAAAGGTAGTACTGTTAGTAATACTGTATACAAAAAATACTCACGTGGGAGAAAGGTTATGAAGTTCTACTGGATGATGACTGACACACTATTACTATCGGATACTTACGTGAAATAATATATACAACAAAACACAAGATATAATCATACAAATGACAATATACATGACATAATCGACGTTTCGAACCAAAAGGCCTTTGTCAAGATACGCACAAAATATAAAAAGACGACGAGTAGAAATGATTACACCACAACAGTCATGTCCGAGTAGAATATGAATGTGAGATACTGGAAGGATAAGAACAGGAAGCATACAGGGACGATAATATAGATGGAACTGTAAAGAACAAAAAGAGGGCGTAAATGACGACACATAGTGAATAAAGACAAAGGTCATTCCGACAGAGAACTAGGTAAGAGAGTGGTCGGAATTCAGTCCACATGGCTTGAGGGTACCTAGTCTTGAGGGTACCTAGTCTTGAGGGTACCTAGTCTTGAGGGTACCTAGTCTTGAGGGTACCATTCTTTTACCTAGTTCTCGGTCGGATTGGTCTTTGTCTTTATTCACTTTGTGCCGTCATTTACGTCATATTATTGTTCTTTTCGGTTCCACCTATATTATCGTCTTTGTGTACTTCCTGTTCTTATCCTTAGGTATCTCACATCCATATTTTACTGCGACACGTTTGTTTTGGTGTAGTCATTTCTACGCGTCGTCTTTTTATATTCTGTGCGTATCTTGACAAAGGCCTTTTGGTTCTAAACGTCGATTATGTCATGTGTATTGAGAAATGTATGATTATATCCTGTGTTTTGTTGTTCATATTATTTCACGTAAATATCCGATAGTGATCGTGTGTCAGTCGTCAATCAGTAGAACTTCATAACATGTGTCTCCCACGTGAGTATTATGACCTTTGCTCAGTAGCAATTGCTCCATTCCTTCACCTTCTAGCGTCACCTACTGTCCTTTCTCAGTAATGATGGTGGCGCCATTCCTCCACCTTCCATGCGTCACCTACTGTCCTTTCTCAGTAACGATGGCGCCAATCCTCCACCTTCCAAGCGCATGAGGCGTGTTGTGTCTTGGTGGCTATGTAAAACACAGAAGTAATTATTTCAATCCACGAATAACAAATAGACTCGAAACTATAGTCTGCTGGCCGGCAGGCGCATGGCTTAACAATTCACTATAGTAGCTCTGTTTTCTTAAAACTGAACCATTAGATATATTTTATATGGATAATTTTCCTTAAATCTGAGCCATTACAGAAACGTTTATCGATAAATATCCTTTATTCGTATCAATTACAGAAACGTTAATACATAGAACCAATTCTTGGGATCTTTGTTACTTCTAATATTTTATGGTAGTATGTCCTGATATAACCTAATTGGACCTCGTCCGCTGGTTGAAAGGTAAACACGCCTCTCCAAAAGAGTCAAACTCATTAACTACCAATACTACCTACAGAAACGTGTATCGATAAATATCCTTTATTCGTATGCATTACAGAAACGTTTATGGATAGGTTTTCTTGAATCTTTCTTTTAATACAATAATTATAACTATTTCGAGTGAATATCGCTAAGGAAAGAAACATAATATGCACATGTTTAACTCTAACTGCAAAAAGACGAGTGTTTGTAAACTCGCCATAGCCTCAGATATAGTACTACGCATGCAACAAGTACGCACGACATATAGGCTACCTTCATTTATAATAATGACAGCCTCTGGCCCGAATCCTACAGCGTTTCTTGCCTTGACTGTAACGATATATTCTCGTGTTTCTTCGATTCCAACTAGTTTTACGATTCCTTCCCCTTGATCATTTAATTCTGAAAAAAAATGTATTCACTTCACAGTATTACAATTGTAATTGTTGAGTGTAGGAAATGTATTAGTGAAGTTTGTTCTAATTCATAACACATCACGGTGATCGTATTGTATTAATTGATACATAAACACCAATAATACCAGCTCAACTTTTCCAACATTTCCTTGTAAAAAAAATGACATGTCTATGAAGAATACTCGGAGTGTCATTAAGAGATAGAATTAGAAATGATAACATCAGACAGATAACCAAAACAATACCAGTATTGGAACACATCAAAAGACAACAGATCAAGTGGTTTTCACACGCTTCCAGACTACCGACAGATAGCATGCCACAAATGGCCATGACACATAGACATAACTGTTTACCAGCCAGAGGAAGATCATGTAAAAGATGGATTACAGAAATAAAGAAGTCACAGGAACAAGCTTACAAACAGCGCACAAGAAGCCCATCTCCAGAGAACTCTTCTACCCATGACGCTGCAAGGCAACCAAGGGCCACAGCATATAGATAGATAGATAGATAGATAGATATCCTTCTAAAAAAGTGCAATAAACTACTACTCGACATTGCAGACACAGTTTCAGTTTCCAGCTAGATATTTCTACTTTTTGAATTGTAAAAGAAATTGTATGATCCCGAAAAGAAAGAATAAACAAGTAGGCATACTTTTGTCAATAATACAATTAAAATAACACTTCCATCATTCCATCACAACATTTGTGTAATCGGTATGCTCGCAGATGAGCGCCTTGACCGTAGCATCTTGGTCATCCGTCACCACCAATTCGCTTGGGTCTTTACTGCCAGATCAAAAGGAAGAACAGTCCATGAATCCAGTGGTGCCTTTACCGCAACAACAATCAGTCTAACAATGGAAGTATTCGCCGTAACGCAGGCGCTTAACTGACTGAACAATCGCATACTAAATGACTCAATGTATATGATTCATAAAGTCAAAGCAGGTGATGTACTAGGGGAAGGGGAGTCGTTAGAGAGAACTGAAATTCAGGCATAAAAACGAAAACTCACGCTTATCTTTGTCCCCGGATACTCGGCGTGGAGGGAAACGAACGGGCCGACCAATTAGCTAGCCTTGCCACCACAACAGATGGTCAGCCTATGGACATAGCAGATATACTCATTGCACTTCGTGAGTCCTCACGATCAGAGGATTTTGAGAGGAATGGGCATCAGTAAATATCGAGAATGAGAGAATTGGGAGTGAAGATGCGTGTGACCCATAGAGAACCACTGACAAAGATTTCAAGAAGAGCGGTGAACCAACATAGAACCGGAACGATAAGCCGCTATACCATGAGAGATTTACTGAAGCGCAAATCTGAGTACCTATGAACGTGTCGGATGTGAGGAGAAGGATAAACGACATACCTAACACACTTCCATCTAAATCTCTCATATCGACATCTCACAAACATGCATGGTCCCATGAATCTTATATATCATATATCCACATAAGTCTACTTTATATATATATGATATTTATATAAATAAATAAATATATATATATAGATATTAACTTTGAAAGCAAGAGTTTGAGGACGATAAAAAGAATGTTTGCATCCTATGTTTACCATTACACTCCCATCACACGTTTTCATGAATGTTAATAAACCAATCGATTACACATTACATATTGCACACTGTACACATGACTGGTTAGTTGGGTTGGTTGGTTGCTGATCCAGTGATCCATGCGCTCATGCCCGTTGACCCAATGCCATTAAAATGGCGTTATATTGATGGGAAGTCTGAAGATTTTCATCCACTCCGGGCCAGAGCCAGAGAATATTTATCACACCACTAGGAAGGTAGGTTTCAACCTATGCACTGCTCCGAGCCACTGTAGCCAAGATAGGGTTCACTGTGCTCATTCCCCGCCACCAATAGACTACTAGTTATACCGAACTTCTCTATTGCTCCAGGCATGCAACTAAATGTTCAAGTCAAAAGGATTGTCACGTCCTGAGTCACTGTGCCTCTATGATGGGCCTTAGCCATAGGAAAAAAATAGTGCTGTCAGTTTCCTCCTCCCAAGTGCTGCTCAGTACATCTCTGGCTCCCTCCCAACCACAGAGTATGAGAACGAGTTTGAAACTACCTAATTTGTGAGTCTCACAGATGTGTTTCTCTATGTCAGATTTGTTTACTGTTGCCTTTTATTTGTCTGTTGTTCTGATTAGGTTCCCCCTGCTGGGTATTCTAACAGACCATAAGAAAACCTGACGAACAATTGTTAATTAACCATACGTTTTAACAAAATACATCTTACCTGCCATACGTTCATATACTGGAATATGTTCACTATTTGTACCATGTATCGCTCGTTTATACGATGCAAGGACATATTCTGCACGAGGAGTGTCTTCTTTGAATGGCACTTTTACTGACAGTGTCAATTCATCATGTGTCACGCTAATTTTTGCAAATTCTACCATAGGCGGGGGATCTGAACATGTAAAAAAGAATTAATGTAAAATGAATTCATGCATGGTGTAAATTGTGTATCGGTTGATGATATGTGTTAGTGGGAAAACAAGGAGCAAATAAGGGATGGATGTGAATCATATTAGCAGTAGACATATTGTAATAGGAACAAAAGGAGCAGTAAGGGATGGATAAATTCCATATCCACAATAAACATGTTTTTATACACATATAAAAGATGATTATTTCTTCTCTATAAATGATGACTAATTCTCTATAAAGGTTGACTAATTCTTCTCAATAAAAGATGACTAGTTCTCTATTAAAGATAATTATTTCTTCTCTATAAAAGAGGACTAATCCTTCTATATAAAAGATTAATTCTTCTCTATAAAAGATAATTTCTTCTCTATAAAAGATGATTAATACTTCTCCCCGTTCACTCTCAAACTTCTGCTGGTTAGCAGATGTAATACAGGGAATATAATTCGTTGTGGGCTTCCGTGAGTTGATGAGGTCAGAAAGAAGAGAAGCAAAGAATAGCAACACTCCAACCACCAGTCATGCATATCGTAAGAGGTGACTAAGAAGATTTTAAGAGTGAAATTGGTTGTCTTGTCCATCAGAGGGACGAAAATTACATAGCAACCATGATTGTTTCGTATGTCTCAGCCTACGGGGGAACATAGTTTAAGTCACATATCAGAATGAACGATCAATGTCGGTCACCATTACAATAGACCATGTCAACACAACATTTATCATGCATATGTCCCATGTAACACACCAAACAATCAAAATAAAAGAAAGGAATTTTTGAGGATATAAACAGACTGATAAATAACAACAGTAATGATGATGACATATATATTATGGGAGATATTAATGCACATCTCGGCGCAAATAGAGAAGGAATAAAGGAATATAAAGGACCATTTGGCAACACAATAAAAAAAGATTAACAACTACGGATATTAACTAATAGATACATGCATCCACCACAACCTCTTTATAACGAACACCTTCTTTAAACATAGACAGTCAGAAGTGCACACATGGTATAAATGGAACAGCCTGGAATGCAACTGCCAGATAGTCTTTATATGCACAAATAGAAACAATAGAAGAAAAATAACAGATGCACGAGTAATGCCTAACATGTGTGCAGACACTGACCATAGGCAGTAATAATAACAGTCAAAACAGAGCAAAACATAAGAAACACAAGAAAAGCACAAAGCACCACGGACAACTAAATATACAATAATTGGAAGAACTAAACATGCGCTTAAAATGCACCCAAGAAGTTAACATAGAATTCGCAAACTTACCAGAAAACACCCAGCACACAGAAAAAGAGTGGAAATATTTCAAAATGCCATCATACAAACAGCAGGAAACATATGCGGATATATAAAAACCATAAAGGCACGAAACCAAAAATAAGTTTGGTGGACAGAAGGGGTAAAGAACGCAACGAAAGATAAAAAAACAAAAATACAAGAAATGGGCAACAAACGAAATGCATGAAAATTACTTAGCATACAAGACTGCAAAGATTAACACCAAGAAAATCAATCAAATCTGCAAAAACTAAATCATGGCAAGAATATAGATAAATGCTTATCAAGAATAGAAAAACCGCACCAAAGATGTTCTACAAGAAAGTACAAAACATGAGAAGTAAAAAAGACACTTACGAACCAACAGAAATAATCAACAATGAACACGGCAACATACTAAATAGGACCCAAGAAATCATGGAAAGATGGATAATTACTTCAATCAATTGTTACACTTAAATGGAAGGAGAAGGTGATTACAATAAAAACAATAGAAGAAGACCTAGAACCATACATCCTGAAATCCGAAATAGAAGACGCAGTTAAACATGCACCAATCAACAAAGCACCAAGAATAGACGGCATACCTAAAGAACCATTAAAAATGCTACCAGGAACAGGTATAAAGTGGCTACACAGACTGTTCAATGTGATATGGAAAACACAAAAGACACCACATGAGTAGAATACAACGGTGATTGTTCCCATCTAGAAGAAATAAGGCAGTAAGAGGGACTGCACAAAGTATAGAGGCATATCACTCTTAAGCTACATAGGAAAAATCTTTAGCAAGATACTAGAGAGAAGGATGCGCGCATATATAGAACCATAGCTCAACAACACACAATTGGACTTTCGGAAAATTAACAGCTGTACAGACGTAATCTTCGCCCTCAAACAACTTTCAGAAAGAGCAATAGAACATAACAAAGACCTATATTTGGCTTTCGTGGATCAAGAGAAGGCTTTTGACAGGGTGAATAGAGCAGAACTATGGATAACGCTACAAACATTCGGTGTCCCCCAAGATCTGATAAGCTTATTTCAGACCATATGCGCCCAGAGTCAATGCGCAGAAAGAACGAGCACAGGTACATCGGATAATTTCCAAATTCACTCGGGAGTGAGACAGGGATGTGTACTATCCCCCTATTGTTCATAACACACATAGATCACATTTGCAAAGTAGTAAAGACAACGGATGAAAATATTTTGAAGGATAGCTTAAACGAACTACTATTTGCAGATGATCAAGTACTAGTGGCATCATCAGAAGAAGAGCTACAAAGACAAAAATACAGATTACACCAAACATGCAAAACCTTTAACATGAAGATAAATATAGAGAAGACCGAAGTAATGAAGATAGGAGGAACAGAAAGAAACACCAAAATATATATTGGAAACAGAAGACTTAATAAGCAAGTGACAGAATTCATATACCTAGGAAGTAATATAACAACAGACGGAAGGAGCAGCATAGAAATATACAATAGATGTAGTAAAGCTTACCAAGCACTAGGACAAATGACACCAATCTTCAGAAACAAAAATTGAGATTTAAACACCAAAATAACACTATTCAAAACAATTATTATACCAACGCTATGTTACCAAAGCTAAACATGGACAACGACAGCCCAAGATAAACGTAAACTTGTGACAGCTGAAATGGCATGTTTGCGCAGAATCCTAGAAATATCGCCAAGAGACGCGACGCAGTCCCATTTTCTAGATTACATCCTGCTGGAAATCTAGTTGGATCATTGTTCTGCTATAAGAGAGATCCAGTGAGAGTTTGAGAATAAAGGCTGAAGAAGAAGAAGAAAATGGCACAAACAGGAAACTCTTTACATCCTTAACTATTTTGACAGTTCTCTTTAGACAAAACGATTATTGATCAGATTATATCAAAATATTTAAGGTTTCATTTTAAATCAAATCCTCGCATATTGGATCTAAATTAATAATAATAATAATAATAATAATAATAATAATAATACTAATAATAAAACTCATAACCCTTCAAGATCGTAGAGGTGTTACATGAGACAGTTGTTGCAGAAAGATCTCCCGGTATCTTTATCGTTTACCATCCTGATGAGTTTGGAAACGTCCCACTCTGTCCAGTCCTTGATATTATCTAGCCATCTCCATCTAGTCACCTCATCTTTTACCACCATGCAAGGCGCCTCGAAGAACTTCTCCGGTCATCCAGTGCTGTCTGATCACGTGCCCGTATCACCGGCAAAATGGCAATTCAGTGGGCTTGTTTCACTACTGTGGTGCCCAAATCCACTCCGAAACTCCCACCTTGAAATGACAACACAATAACGCAGTTGTTATACCGCACCATTTGCAAGAGGATCTAAAAATATATTGGCCAAAATTGTATTTTCCTTTACCACATTTTGGGACATTCTAGGAGCACTCATATCGTAGTATTTAAACAAAAGATCAACGACATCTTCGCAGAAGACTTGTGTCTCGGTTAGTGGAGTGTTTAATGGTTTAACTGTGTAGTTCGTTGTGATAAAGTTTGCAGAAGACTTGTGTCTCGGTTAGTGGCGTTTAATGGTTTAACTGTGTAAAACGATGGATTAATATCAAGCATTTACTAAGGTACTTACAAATGTTACAGAAAATCCTCAGAATACCAAGGACCAAAAAGATCACCAATATAATCATCCTAAGAGCAATGAATAGAAAAGAAAACTGGCTAAACAACATGGATCGACGGCTCAGTAACACAAGAAACAAACAGGCGTGGTTGGGGTTTCGTGGCCTACCAAAATGACAAGAATTAGCTGAGAAGTAATCTGCCTACCCCACTACTACATCGAGTATGAGAATGGAAATAGAAGCGGTGACAGCAGCTTTCACGTGGCTGGAGACACAACCACCAACGACTCAGTGATTCTATCGGACTCTTAAAGTATGTTTCGCAAGATAGAAAAGTGTATGATCAGAACTGAATGGGTCACTCTTCTCGACAATGAGCAGAGAAATACATGAATTTACTGTCCTGGTCATGCTGGGGTCAGGGGAAACGAACGAGCAGATATGTTACCTGGTAAAGCTTTGGTGTACGGCACCGATATAAGAAGAGACAGGATTGAATTGATTAGAGCAGTCATGGATACCCTACGAGAAGACGAGGAGGAAGTCGAACGTGACAATGTACATATTCAGAGAATGGTAAAAATGGGAGTGACTAGAGGTGATAGAACGCGTAATCAGCAACTGACCTGACTGGGACACTGAGCTTATACACTTTTAGATGGCTGACGGAACGGCAAGCAGAGCATATATAGGAATGCCCCCCAGTGCTGTGACACATGTTCCTATTCAAGAATCAAGAATGTTAAAGCCAATTACATAAATGTTAATTACGCAATTAATTAATTCCTAAACATTATCACTGAATGACATAATAAGGAAATCGTTGACTAACAAGAAACTTGAACTATTGTGTATTCATTTCAATACTTACAGTTCTCTCTGACATGGAATTCATGGACCAAAATATTGCCATATCTGTTCTGTGCGTTACATTTGTAGATGCCAGGACCGCTATCGTTGTAGTGATGTATCTACAAACATATCACAAACACACTAAAATGAGAATAACAAAGCTTTACATCTATTATGCATTCACCTTGGTAACATAAGATACAGATAATGTTAATGAACAAACAATTAGAAGGTAGAAATGATTTTTTTGAAATGAGGTATATAGATGAACAGTGAGAACATAGGAAGAAGAAATTTTAAAAAAAAA
Organism: Meghimatium bilineatum; assembly: GCA_034231615.1. Lineage (NCBI taxonomy): Eukaryota > Metazoa > Mollusca > Gastropoda > Stylommatophora > Philomycidae > Meghimatium > Meghimatium bilineatum. The sequence continues at coordinate 67,176,019 of CM067304.1, read as the reverse complement.
TCAACCCGAAAAGGTTATAACTGACAACACTCATCATGTGACATAGTCTTTCCAGAACATGGTCTTTCTTATGAATTCTTAGAACACTCCGTGATTCTAGGCGAGTTGACCTGCCGTAGCTTGAGACATGTTTAAACAATCTGAAATACCACTGCACAATCGTCGTCTTGGGCGCCCTCTTCCCCTGATATCATAAGGTCTGCCTTCAACTATTGACTTTTCCATGCTGTTATGTCTCTATATTTAATTTTAAAAAAACTCCGCTTTCTTGTTAGAGTGTTGTTATGGAGCGAACCCTCTTCGACGTTTATTGATCTTAACACTTCTTGATTTGTCTTTTTAACGGTGCATTTTATACGAAAAATTCTTCTGTAACATCTCATTTCAAAAACAGCTGTTATCTTTGCTATTGTTTTATTTAATGTCCATGCCTCACAACCGTATATTGTCACTGGAAATACGCATGTTGTGATCATACATAATTTGGTTATGTTGCAGGTACCTTGACGAAGACTGTCAAAGACATCTGCTAGAAGGTGGCGTAGAAAAGGAGTTTTTCTTTGTGGGGTATAAGATATACGGATTTCCTCCAGAAAGCAATGGCAAACTAAAGAAGTAATCTGACTAGTAATCCTATTTTGCATATCATGACAAGACTGCGTAGGAAAAAAATCTTAAAGGAAACCAAAAATGTAACAAATAAAACATTTTTGACAATTTAAAAGACACGACACCATGTTGAAGACCTTACTTAGAGGTAGAGATGAAATCCCGCGCGTAAGGTGGACAGAATTCCCGTACTGGAAGGAAATTAACGAGAAAGCCAAGAAACAGAGGATGTTGGAGGTTTACTGCAGCCGACCTTCGCTGCGGAGATGGCACATGTTGATGATGAGTAACAAACGACTCAACTAGTTATGGAAGAAAACAAGAAATCAGGAAAGCTATAGCACTTTTTCTATGAATACATAGACGCCAGTGTGTTGCATATTATGCCATGCATCTTGCAAGAGGCGAATAAAATGGTTCGGTATAGTGTTACTACCTTCACTCCACGGACTACACTGTGAAATAGTTGAATGAAGACCTGTAGTTCAGATAGATGTAAGGGATAATAACACATTTATTTGCAGCATACCTCAATATTGCATGGAAGTTACAATGTTCTCTGTGGTTGAAGACTGTTAAGTACATTGCATTGCTTACTACACCCACATTGAGAGCAAAAACCAAAAATGAGACAACTTGTAAACACTCAAGAAAAATTCATATTAAAATAATGACAGAAATACACAGAGGAAAATAAGCTGAAAATAAATTTCGACTGCTTGGACATATGAATGTTCAGCGATGAGGAGAGGATATATGAGTGATCATGGGAGAGGGGAGGATATATGAGTGACCAGGGGTGAGAGGAGGATATATGGATGGCCAGCGGTGAGGAGATAATAGTTACACGGGGTGAGGAAAGGATATACGAGTGACTAGGGGTAAGGGGAGGATATATGAATGACCAGTAGTGAGGAAGGATATATGAGTGACCTGGGATAAGGGGAGGATATATTTGTGACCAGGGGTGAGGGGAAGATACATGTGACCAGAGGTAAGGGGAATTCTATATGAGTGACCAGGGGTGAAGGGAAGATATATATTAGGGAACATGGGTGAGAACAATTCTATATACGTAAAAAGAGGCGAAGGGAAGATGTTTGCGTGACCAGGAGTAAGGGGAAGGATAAATGAGTGACCAGTGGTGAGGGGAGTTATGTATGAGTGACCAGGGAGGATGGGAATTATATATGAATGACCAGAGAAGAGGGGAGGATATAAGTGACCAGTGATGAGGGAGGATATATGAGTGACTAGATATGAAAGGAGGACATATGAGATACCAGCAGTTATGGAAGGACATATAAGTGACCAGAGGTAGATGAGGACTATGGGTAAAGGAAAAGTGTGTTCTCTTTACAATTATCTAAAGATTGAGTAATCAATATGTGATTGAAAGCTTGAATTTGAAATTCTCGAATGTCGAATAAAACGTGAATCGAATTTCTGATGGAACATGGATCCGATGCCTAATGGAATCAGGATTTGATGTCTGATGAAATATGAATCAGATGTTTGATGGAACGTGGAACAGATCACTTATGTCTCCTGTGCAACGATGTTGGTTTGTAATAAAAAAAATCAATAATAAGATATTTGCATGAAAGTCTAAAAATATGTTGATATACATTTGTAAGAATGTATAAATTAAAAGATTGGTGGATTATATACGCTAAATAAACGTCATTATTGCTAGACTGCCGATGTGTTTTTAGTGAAAATACCAGTACCTACCAAACATGATGAAGTAATTTCTCCTTTCTCCATCCATTCTTCCAAATGTTTACAGTTAAAACGTTGTCCATCTTTGGACCAAGTTATTACGGGCAAATCGTTACCGGCGACTATGCACGTCAAATTTGATTTATGTCCAGCCCACCAGGCTACAGGTTGTGGAAGACTGTGATGTGACAATACCTTTGGTGAAACTGTGGAGTATTTTAACAACAGACTGTAGTCTGCAACATTTTGAACAATAGTTTAACTGTGTGTTATCTATTTGCTTTGTAATCTCTGTTACTGACAAATGACTTTTGGTCTATAAATAAATTCTGCAATTCGGACGGTGTGGACAAATGTGGTCATCATTGTTACCACAAAAAGCTATTTCAAATAGATTGTGTGGTCAAATGTTGCTAATATTGATATTGACCACCAAAAGCTCATGTAGTCAAATGGATTGTTTGGTCAAATCTTGCTAATAATGGTATGGATCACCACAAAGTTACAGGCTGTCACGTGATGACATGTCTGAAAAATAATAATAATAAAACCCATAACCCGTTAGAGTCGTAGGGTCAGGGTTGTAGGGTTAGTGTCGTAGGTTCAGGGTCGTAGGGCCAGGGCCGCAGGGTCTCACATTGAGACATAATCCGTTAGGGTCGTAGGGTGTCACATTAATACATTCGATGCAGAAGACCCTCCACATTTCTACCCTCTACCATCCTGATGAATTTGGGAACTCCACACTCTGTCCAGTCCTCGATATTATCCAGTCATGTTTTATACTATCCACCTCGTTTTTTCCACCCTCTACCCTACTTTGAGAACTATCTCCTGCCATAGAGCAATGTCTCACCAATTACCCGTACCACCGGACACGATTGATAACAATGTTTCTTGTTGACCTAGTATTGTTCTCGAATCCTCAATGCATAATGATGGAACATGTCTACTCCAATGACCGTCTTCGATAAAGACCTTTCAACTGAAATAATTAGAATCCCATTCGTTATATTTTTGATTGTTGTTGGGATTTCCGTTGATCACTATTTACATACTTGGAATCGCAAGGAAAAAATAGCTAAGGAGACCCAAGTATATAATTAGTAACAAACCGAAACACCAACAAGAGCCCCTGTATGGTTACGTGATAATTCTAGATAATAGATTTTACTGAAAACGGTCGTGCTTCTACAAACATAACATGGTAGTTCTCGTTATAGAAGATATATGCACAGAAAAAAGTAAACATGACCTAAAAATCACATTTTCAATATTTCCGTGAATTTCTTTGGTCATTCATGGCTATTTTTTGCATTCGACTCCAAGTACATAAATAGGGAGCCGCCTAGCAAATTGGTTAGCGCACTGGCTTTGCATATGAGTGGTCCTGGGTACATTCCCCAGATGAGGGAGAAATGTATTTCAAATCGCAACGGCTCCCGGGTTCACTAAACTTTAATTGGTACCGGATTAATCCGGAAAGTAAAGACTGCGAGGGAGAGGAGATGGCTACCACCCTCATTTGCAGAGCCACTGAAATGTGAGATCGCTAACATCTCACACCCCTACGGCATTAATAAATGCTATGGGTTACGTTACTTTTTTGGCATAAATAGTGAGCAACAAAAATCACGACAATAATCAAATACGTAATTACTTAAATCCTAATTAATCCAGCACATAAGTTGTTACAGTAGTGTCGAAGGTCACGAACATACTTACAGACCATCTTTGACGAGGAAGCTTTTCTAAATATGGCATAATGTTCAGATTTGGAGTCTTCTGCTTATAAAATGAAGCTCTGAAGGAATGTAATATTCATATATCACATATGAAACAGGAGCTTCATTGAGTGTAATTCCCGAGGTTAAAAAAAAACCCTGTTGAAGATGCATGTGTCGAGCCATTGGCACAAATAAAACAGCGGCACAATTTATTTCCATTCTCTGGACTACATCGTGCTGGAGAAATAGTATGAACACTGTCCTACTACAAGAGAGATCTAGCGGGAGATTGAGACTGTTGTCCTACTACAAGAGAGATCCAGCCGGAGTTTGAGACTGTTGTCCTACTACAAGAGAGGCCCAGCCGGAGTTTGAGAATGTTGTCCTACTACAAGAGAGATCCAGCGGGAGTTTGAGAATGTTGTCCTACTACAAGAGAGATCCAGCCGGAGTTTGAGACTGGTGTCCTACTACAAGAGAGATCCAGCGGGAGTTTGAGACTGTTGTCCTACTACAAGAGAGATCCAGCGGGAGTTTGAGACTGTTGTCCTACTACAAGAGAGATCCAGCCGGAGTTTGAGACTGTTGTCCTACTACAAGAGAGATCCAGCCGGAGTTTGAGAATGTTGTCCTACTACAAGAGAGATCCAGCCGGAGTTTGAGACTGTTGTCCTACTACAAGAGAGATCCAGCCGGAGTTTGAGACTGTTGTCCTACTACAAGAGAGGCCCAGCCGGAGTTTGAGAATGTTGTCCTACTACAAGAGAGATCCAGCGGGAGTTTGAGAATGTTGTCCTACTACAAGAGAGATCCAGCCGGAGTTTGAGACTGTTGTCCTACTACAAGAGAGATCCAGCCGGAGTTTGAGACTGTTGTCCTACTACAAGAGAGATCCAGCCGGAGTTTGAGAATGTTGTCCTACTACAAGAGAGATCCAGCCGGAGTTTGATACTGGTGTCCTACTACAAGAGAGATCCAGCTGGAGTTTGAGACTGTTGTCCTACTACAAGAGAGATCCAGCGGGAGTTTGAGACTGTTGTCCTACTACAAGAGAGATCCAGCCGGAGTTTGAGACTGTTGTCCTACTACAAGAGAGATCCAGCCGGAGTTTGAGAATGTTGTCCTACTACAAGAGAGATCCAGCCGGAGTTTGAGACTGTTGTCCTACTACAAGAGAGATCCAGCCGGAGTTTGAGACTGTTGTCCTACTACAAGAGAGATCCAGCCGGAGTTTGAGACTGTTGTCCTACTACAAGAGAGATCCAGCCGGAGTTTGAGACTGTTGTCCTACTACAAGAGAGATCCAGCCGGAGTTTGAGAATGTTGTCCTACTACAAGAGAGATCCAGCCGGAGTTTGAGACTGTTGTCCTACTACAAGAGAGATCCAGCCGGAGTTTGAGACTGTTGTCCTACTACAAGAGAGGCCCAGCCGGAGTTTGAGAATGCTGTCCTACTACAAGAGAGATCCAGCGGGAGTTTGAGAATGTTGTCCTACTACAAGAGAGATCCAGCCGGAGTTTGAGACTGGTGTCCTACTACAAGAGAGATCCAGCGGGAGTTTGAGACTGTTGTCCTACTACAAGAGAGATCCAGCGGGAGTTTGAGACTGTTGTCCTACTACAAGAGAGATCCAGCCGGAGTTTGAGACTGTTGTCCTACTACAAGAGAGATCCAGCGGGAGTTTGAGAATAAACGCTGAAGAAGAAAACACAAGTAACTGTATCCTGATGTCCTTATAATAGCGTAGAAGAAAAAGAAACTGAGAAGTCTCTTTGAAGTGATGATAACAGTGTCTACCTCAGTTAAACGAATCAGATAGTAATTCATACAGCTGACTAAACTGAAAAAATGACCGTGGATGGATTTAAATTCAGATCTATTCGTTAATTATACCATATTCACTCTAAGAATGAAGTGCGTCAGTGCTTCTGATTGGTTGTTGGACTGAGAATGCGTTATAATCATTATAACCGATTATTAAGTACCCAATAATAGGGCCTATGGTTTTAAAATGTTTTAAAAATGTTGTTTAATATTGCTTTTAATTTTTTTTAAATATTTTAAATAATATTGTTTTTACCTGTAATCAGATGTTTAAAAATTACCTGTTGTCTCCGAGTAAAATTGGGGGTTGTGTTTTGACCCACTTCATTCTTAAAGTGAACAGAATATACAGAGTCTTAAAACATCATTATAAAAATCTGAAAATAATAATGACAATAAGTGCTACTGATGAGCATCAAGCCAATAGTTAAGGGGGGAATCGTTGGGGGATTTAAACCCACATCCTCAGAAATGAAGAATGTGACATTTAGTAATATGAAACAAAACGAAAATCTGATTAACCTACCCCGACTCCTTGTAAAATTGCTTTCCCAAGTAAGGGTCACCAAGTAATGGTCACCAAGTAAAGGTCACCAAGTAGAGGTCACCAAGTAGAGGTCACTAAGTAAAGGTCACCAAGTAAAGGTCATCAAATTTCACGAAAAAAAATATACATATATTACAATTATCTTTGTAACACCACCACTTCTCCCCCCCCCTTAAATTAGCGATTATCAGACGCATTTACGAAACTGATTAGCAAAAAGAACAAATTAATGAGAAAGAAATATACTGCACACTTACATTTAACATCGGTTGTGACAGCGACCCTGCTATGTCCGATGTCGTTATAAGCCACACAGGCGAAACTGCCAAAATCCTGAAATGTGATTTGCTGAAACACTAGAACGCTCTCGTAAACGTTTTCACTGACTTCTCTAGTTTTGGCGTAGATTCTTGAAGAGTTCTGATGGAACAACAAAAATATAACACTTGTTATTCATGTCTATATATTCGCTAAACCCTTTGTTGCCTTTCAACGTCATGGGTACAAGAGGTTTCTGGAGATGGTTCTCTTGTGTGCTGAGAATATTGTGGAGTTTGTCTCCTCCTTTATGTCGGTGGTCCATCGTTTTCGTGGTCGGTCTCTAGGTCTGCCTTCACTGTATCTGTGTAGCATAGCTTTGTGTGGTATGCTGTCTGATGGTAGTTAGCTGATGTGTGCAAACCATTTGATCTGTTGGCTATTAATATATTCCAAGATTGAAGTAGTACCGGTTCTTTGTTTAATGTCTTCATTTCTCACTTTGTCTCTTAGCAATATTCCTAGGATTCTGCGTAAGCATGCCATTTCAGCTGTCACATGATTACGTTTACCTTGTGATATCATTGTCCATGTTCGGTAGTGGTAACACAGCGTTGGTAAAATAATTATTTTGAATAGTGTTATTGTAATGTTTAAATCTACGTTTTTGTTTCTAAAGATTGATGTCATTTGTCCTAGGGCTCGGTATGCTTTACTACATCTATTGTGTATTTCTATGCTGCTCCTGCCGTCTGTTGTTACATTACTTCCTAGGTATGTGAATTATGTCACTTGTTTTATTTAGTCTGTTGTTTTTCAATGAATATGTTGGTGTTTCTTGCTGTTCTTCCTATCTTTATGTCTGTTTGTTAAAACGAGTTACACTACAACTTTCAGCAACTAGTGCATTAATATATGTGCACAGTCCTTTACTAATGAATGAATGTGCCGACTAAATTAAAACTGAAATTGTGCCGGTGACAATTAAAACTGCAATTGTGCCGGTGACAATTAAAACTGCAATTGTGCCGGTGACAATTAAAACTGCAATTGTGCCGGTGACAATTAAAACTGCAATTGTGCCGGTGACAATTAAAACTGCAATTGTGCCGGTGACAATTCCGAAAAAAAATCTTCATCACTATTTGTTCTAACTATTTGTTCTAACTATTTGTTCTAACTATATAGTGATCCACATACTCATTTGTAATAGGCGGGAGCAAACAAGCAACGCACAATTTCGAAGATATTGTGAATAGTAAAAGTATATTATTATGTGGCTAGTTTTATTCACAGTACAATGACTTGCACATGTGATGGAAACTGGGAACCTTAGTTAGTTGAAATATATCGTCATGCTAGCCAGCTGCTTACATCTTATGAAGTCAGCATTGTTATGCAGTGGATTCCTGGCCACTCAAACACACATGGCAATGACAAGGCAGACAGACAAGCAAATATGGGAGCTCAACAAGAACAGCCATATACACAAATAACCATGCACACAGTTAAAGTAATGTTGAAATCTGTAAACAAAGACAACTGGAGGAACAGATGGCCCATGGGAAACACTTGGAGGGAAATCTATAAATATATGACCAGCCCAAATTCTAAAGACAACATCAACCTCCTGGGAAGGAAATACCAGAGTATCATCTTCCGATTGCGCACACAACATGTACGGGTTAACAATCACCTGAACAGAATACAACCACAACACACTTCAGGGTGCCGGCTGTACACTTATCCCTATAAAACTGTTTATCACAACCTCTTTTGAATGTCCAGGGCTGGATGACGTCAGGTGAATGCTTCTCCCTCCAAGTCTAGATAAATGAAGCACATTATATGTATCAAAACAACTGCTCAAAAACACATGTATATAAGCCTATCACACAACGGCTTTAGGTTACAGGGCATTAGCCCATGTAACGCTGGATCAGCAACCAACCAACCAACCAATCAACAAACCAATGACCTCCTATTTCCAAACATGAAGAATCCGCTTGGTGGGCGTCATTTTTCTGAAAACCAAGACTTGATTACTGAAGTGTAGACTTTGCTCCAGACTCAGGCGAAGGTGTTCTACAATCAAGTAATTAGGAAGGTGAAGAAGAGATGGGATAAGTGCACCGCATTGAGGGGGTGACCGCATTGAGGGGGTGAAAATACAACAAAGGACTAAAGTTCACACTAATTTTCAGGTGTCTTGATTCCTTCACACTAAAGTGCAAAACTCTTCGGCCAATTTTCTTGACTCAGAGATCCCATGATAAATTCGCACATGCTGACGAACTCAAGAAAATTAAGAAAAAGACAAATTACAAAAACAAAAAATTGGAAGCAAAATTCAAGACTTTTATAGCATGTGATAATTATGTCAACCCCTTTACCTTTCAAGATTGTTTTTAAGCTGGAAAATATAATATTTTTTTTTCAAACGGTTAAAAGCATTTCCATGTTTTTTTCCCTTCTGATTTTGTTCTCAAACTCCTGCAGATTATCAGTCTATAATCCGGAGAACAGAATGCGCCGTGTCATGGTTTACTGTTTTGTTGTGGCATCTGCGCTTTTCGGCCAGACATATCCGACTTGAGTATGACTTTTGGTTCACCGACTCTATATAGGATGGAACAGTCAACTCCTCATTATAACCTCCTTAGTTGCCTCTTGCGAGATGCATGGAAGATAAACAGTTGTACTATTCTTTTCTCCCCTTTCAGATCTCGGTAACAGTCATAGCAGCAAACATTTTTAAAATTCAATTTTAATTTATATATAAAACACTATTGTTGACGTCAACTTTTGTCAAACCCTCCCACCCCCTTGTCCACAAATATCACACTTTTCCCGACTTCCCTTTCTCGTTCCGTGCTGTTGACATAATTTATGAACAGCCTCTTAGAGTTGTCACGTAATTGAGATATACATTTGAATATTTGTCCACCCCCTCATCTTCTTCAGTCTCGGCTCGAAGTCAGATGCTAATATGGATTTCATCACGGAACTATACAGGCACAATACAGCGCTCTTCTGACAATAACTTTCACCAGAATATTCAGAAAATGTATATAGCCTAACAGTACTCCTTGGTATTTTACAATTCACATTATGTTAATTAGAATATATAATATTATTTGCCTTACATTGCCATTGGCTCGAATACTTTGATCATGATTGGTCAGCCATTCAAAAGTTGGCATTGGGACGCCACGAGATCGGCATACTAATTCTTGGTTGGTTCCTTCCAGAAATGTCAGATTTTTAGGAGATACAATACTAGCATCAGGTTGCACTGAATCGAGAAATATAAAGATAATTTAAACAAACGGCTGCTTTAAGACAATATTTATATAGAAAGTATTGATAAACGTTGTAAACATAAAAACACACTTTTAGCATTAAACAGTAATATGTAAACAGAAACAGTAAGATGTAAACATAAACAGTAAGATGTAAACAGAAACAGTAATATGTAAACAGAAACAGTAATATGTAAACAGAAACAGTAAGATGTAAACAGAAACAGTAAGATGTAAACATATTTATATGTAATATGTAAACATGGATTCTAATTCGTATTATGTTTAGTAAATACAATATTTCTCCTATTAAATTGTTCTCTTATTGTCAATATTTCTCCTATTATATTGTTCTCTTATTGTCAATATTTCTCCTATTATATTGTTCTCTTATTGTCAATATTTCTCCTATTATATTGTTCTCTTATTGTCAATATTTCTCCTATTATATTGTTCTCTTATTGTCAATATTTCTCCTATTACATTGTTTTCTTATTGTCAATATTTCTCCTATTCTATTGTTCTCTTATTGTCAATATTTTCCCTATCCCATAGTGGTTTTATTGTGAACAATATATTTCATATAAAACTATATTATTTTGATAATCGAATATAACGTACCCCCCATCTCATTGTGTCGATATAACGTACCCCCATCTCATTGTGTCGATATAACGTACCCCCATATCATTGTGTCGATATAACGTACCCCCATCTCATTGTGTCGATATAGCGTACCCCCATCTCATTGTGTCGATATAACGTACCCCATCTCATTGTGTCGATATAACGTACCTCCATCTCATTGTGTCGATATAACGTACCCCCATCTCATTGTGTCGATATAACGTTCCCCCATCTCATTGTGTCGATATAACGTACTCCCATCTCATTGTGTCGATATAACGTACCCCCATCTCATTGTGTCGATATAGCTTACCCCCATCTCATTGTGTCGATATAACGTACCCCATCTCATTGTGTCGATATAACGTACCCCCATCTCATTGTGTCGATATAACGTACCCCCATCTCATTGTGTCGATATAACGTACCCCCATCTCATTGTGTCAATATAAAGTACCTCCATCTCATTGTATCGATATGACGTACCCCCATCTCATTGTATCGATATAACGTACCCCCATCTCATTGTGTCGATATAACGTACCCCCATCTCATTGTGTCGATATAACGTTCCCCCATCTCATTGTGTCGATATAACGTACCCCCATCTCATTGTGTCCATATGTGCGTTCTTTACTTCGATATTTTCTATTTTTCTCAATAAATATAGAACAAAAAATATGGAAGGGTTAATTGATAATTTTACATAGAACAATACACAGGTATATACTGTAGGCTGCACATTACTATATTTTTCTTAGAAGGAATTAGACGGGATTTGAAGCAGGGCCGTTCAATTGACACTAATCCGCCTTGCAACCTGAGTAAACTTTTTTCAGTATTCGACCATACTGCAGTTCTTAAAATATATATATATAAGATTTGAGTGCAGATTTCAAACGTGTAATATATCAAGTTACTATGGATATTGGCCGCACGATACAAAAATTACTTAATAAGACATTTCAGCACAACATGCTATGATCACTTTGGTTGCTTGATTGAGTAGGTACATATACAAAATCTCTTAAATTCAAGACCGAGACGAGAAACATGGGATTTCATGAATTATATTTTGAAAAAAATTAGTAATGGAAAACTTTTTCTTTAGAAATCCACTAGTTTGTAAGTACTTTACAGATTAGAGAAATAAACGTGATGATTTGTGAAGGTGATTTCATTGTGCTCGAGGTCTACCAAGCGTGCACCGTCCTTCTCAAGGGAACATTATGCTGCGATCACTTTTTAGATGTTGTTGCTTGTAGCTCAGACGGTAATCTCAATGTGGTCATGTGACGTATTCCTTCCAGAACGTTGTCTTCCCAATGAACTCTCTGAACCTCTCTCTGTCTTGGGCGATGTCGCTTGCATTTTCTAGCGATGTATTCATGTTATCTTTAATGCCGACAGTCCATCGTCTTCTTGGTCTGCCCTTTCTCCTCTACCCAGGTACTCTGCCCTCCATTATTTGTCTTTCTAAACAGTTGTGTCTCTTTATATGACCAAACAGGCGTAGTTTTCTTTTTGTTATTGTGTTTAGTAACCAACACTCTGGAATATTCAATGTGTTTATAATATCTGAGTTTCTGATTTTTTCCTTCCATGATATTCTAAGTATCTTACTGTAACATTTATGTATCTGAATGTACCTAAAAAAACGATACATATGAACCAGATGTCAGGTATTTATTTCGAACCTACAATCTCGTGAACAGAAGATTTGAACCTTCACTCTCATGAACACAAAATTTGAAGCGACAATCTCGTGAACAGAAGATTCGAACCTACAATCTCGTGAACTCTATATTCGAACATACAATCTTGTGAACACTATATTCGAACATACAATCTCGTGAACACTATATTCGAACATACAATCTCGTGAATACTATATTCGAACATATAATCTCGTGAACACTATATTCGAACATACAATCTCGTGAACACTATATTCGAACATACAATCTCGTGAACACTATATTCGAACATACAATCTCGTGAACACTATATTCGAACATACAATCTCGTGAACACTATATTCGAACATACAATCTCGTGAACACTATATTCGAACATACACTCTCGTGAACACTATATTCGAACATACAATCTTGTAAACACAGGACAGATAACTACAATTGAAAGAAATTGTGAAAACAATGTAACGAAGTTCTTCTTTAGGTACGCCTATGTCCTGCGGAACATATCACTTTCCTATTTAATCTGCATTATTCGATTTTCCCATTGGTCATTTTACGTAGACTTTCGTCAACCACTCAGAATCACGCATCAATCATATATTAGTTAAATGGTGTCACCAGTCCGTGGGACGATATCTGGAGAAGGGATTGAAGTAACTTACTTACCCATGACAATCACGGTTACTGTCATCGTATCACTACCAAATTGGTTTCTTGCTATGCATGTGTAGTTTCCCTGGTCTCCCATTTGTAGACTAAATATTCTCAAAGCGTTGTCCTGATTATTGATAGAGAAACGTCTGCCAAACATGCTGATAGGCTGCAAAATTTACGTACAACGTTATATGAACATCGTATACAGGACATCTCGAAATGGGGTGTGGGGAGATGTTCTTAAAATATAAGTGACTAAACATTTCATCTTGGTAAAACATGTTTCTATGAAGACACTTTGTGGCTGCCCACAAGTAACTTCAGCAATATTTGGTCATAATGTTCTCCCCTCTCCATTGTTAACATAATGTTCTCCAGTCACATTCCCATTGTTAACATAATGCTCTCCTCTATCCATTGTTAACATAATGTGATTACAATCCCATTGTTAAAATATGTTCTCACATTCCCATTGTTAACATAATGTTTTCCCCTATTCAGTGTTAACAGTTTTCTAACATTCCAATTGTTAACATAATATTCTCAAATTTCCATTGTTAACATAATGTTCTCCCCTCTCCATTGTTAACATAATGTTATCACATTCCCATTGTTAACATAAAGTTCTCACATTCCCATAGTTAACAAATGTCAAGAATTAAATAATCCCTCCCCCGCTTAATTATGTTAAAATTGCAACACGACCCAATCCCTCCCCCGCTTAATTATGTTAAAATTAAAACACGACCCAATCCTCCTCCGTTTAATTATGTTAAAATTGCAACACGACCCAATCCCTCCTCCCCACTAAAGTTTGCGGAATAAATATGAAAAAAAAAGTTTTTTTTCAATGTCTAGAATTATAATTTTTTTCAAATTCAAACAATTTTGTATGTAAAAAAACCACTTTTGTTGACGTTAACTTTTGTCAAACCCTGCCTTCCCCAACGACAGCTGCCAAATTTGTCCCTCCCTCCCAACTGTTGCCGTAATTTATGGAACACACTTGAGCTGTTTGCTTGCTTCAGCTCGTCCCTCTGTTTTATTTTACGGAACCACAGTTTGATAGCTCATTGTAGATAATTGTACTGAAGCCATGGAACCATATCTATTGTGGTCAAGGGTGGTCAACATTTATAAAATCGGGCAGTTGCAGACTTTCCTTAGATTGGATGGAGGTTTATATAAAATAGTGGAATGCCTTCTTGAGGCACGGATATATACCACCGTCAAGCATTTATGTGAGGTTAGAACGCCGTTCTCAGACACTTTAAGGCCCCGGGTTCAATCTACGGTTGGGACAGGAGTTTTTCTTTCAGAGGTACAATCAAAATCCTTCCTGTACATGTCACGACGTCTGCTATAGCAAAGCGGTCTTTATTTCCACAGCCCATAGAAAGCCCCATTGCATTCCTTCACAGGAAAACAGGCAGTAACGAAAGAAAAGTAGAATGTTTATTCTGAACGTATCAGATTGGTTCTTGATTAGGAACTAGCATCATAGCACACAAGGGGTTCCCATAACTGCTCCTCTCTCAGTATCAGCAGTCATTCGAGTGTTGAATTTAGCAGAATAGATTTGAACAATGTCTGTGCAGCCATTATCGTCTACAATATAAGAACAATTCCATCTATCAATGTTCTATCCGCACCGAATATGGCTTATAGGGCACACATCAGAGTTTTCTCCAGTTCGAGCTATGCGATGCTACTGTGTTTATTTTCTGTATGTTGTTGAGATCCATAGTCATATCCTTTTTGATGGTTGTTCTGTGAAGAGTCTCTCTTGGTCTTCTTCTTCTTCTTTTGCCATCTGGTACCCATTCTAATGCTTGTAGTGGCAGTCTGGCTTTATTCATTCTAGTACATGTTTGATATATGTATATTGTTTTCGTCTTATTGTTGTGGAAGCACATTGCTGTTTGATGTCTTCTCTAACTTGCGTGTAAGACCTATTGACAAATGGGAAATCAAGTCTTCCAAAATGACTTATTTGGCTAATCCCTTTATTCTCATTTTCTACTGCACAAAGTATAATCATAGCGACCAATTAATATCACGAGGAAGAGTCAAATGAATCATTAAGAAGGCATGTTTTCTAATTAGCCAGTAGGTCCTATAGATGGTCATGGTTCAGCCGACATCGATTCGACTCGCAACATGGATAAAGCATCATCATCATCATCACGTGACATACTCTTTCCAGAACGTTGTCCTTGCAATTGATGTCCTGAAGCAGACTTGTCCTGTGACAATCTGCCTGCCTCCTCCAATGATATCTTCATACAGTCTTTTATGTCATCTGTCCATCTCCTTATAGATCTAACTCTTCTTCTACTTCCCGGATTTCTGCCCTCTAATGTGCGTCTATTCATGCTATTGTGTCTTTTTATATATCTGATATATTTCAATTTTCTATATTCAATTTTATTGACCAGCCATCCCTCCTCTATATTCAGCATACTCTAAACCTCACTGTTCCTTATCCTTTCTATCCAAGAAATTCTTAATATTGTCCTGTCTTGACACTTCAGTTTGAATGCCGATATTCTTTTTGCCGTTGTTCTATTTATTGTCCAAGTTGCGCAGCCGTATGTTGCAACTGGAAAGATGTATGATCTAAGAAGTATGTATGATCACTTGAATTTGTGAACTTCAACCAGCATCGTTACAAAATGTGAATGTAATCAAGACTTGTAATGTGTATATTCTCAGTTGCTATAAATATAGACGGGTATATTGAGACACAGACAACACACACTGCACAGATATGTACATTTCTCGAGGACCTCAAACATTTAACACAAGTGCATATATTAGACAAACGTACTACAATAACAATCAGGTGATTAATACATAACCAGAAACAATATTGTTTTAGAAATAACATCAGTAAATGCTGGTAGATATGGGGAGGCTTGGTTCGTTCAAACCTCCCGCCTTTAGGAAATCAGTACATGGCTTTTAACACTCGGAACGTAGACACAATTTGGGTAACCATTTTCCCCGCCATAACAATTTTATGAAAGAAGGTCATCAACGTTTAAATTTAAAAAAATAAGATGTACAGACAACAATGAGCGAAGTAAAGAAAAAAGATATAAATCATCATCAGGAGCCCTGCCAGCTGGCGTAGGCGATCATAGCTCTCCACAGCTCTCTGTCTCCAGTATTATGTATCATGATCTTTGCTATTTTCCTGCCGTGTCAGGTTGTTAAACTGTCTAATATTTTCTCACGTTGTCGCCCACTGTCGCTGTTGCCCTCAATCTCGCCTGTTGTGACTATGTTCTCCAAACCTCATTGTCTCATAACGTGGCCCAAAAAATGAAGATTGTCTTTTTTCTTATATTATTGACTAAACTTCGTCTCGCATGTGACTCGTTCAACACCTCCACTTTGGTTTTCCCGGCAGTCCATGGTATTCTCAACATTCTTCTGT
This sequence comes from Meghimatium bilineatum, assembly GCA_034231615.1. Lineage (NCBI taxonomy): Eukaryota > Metazoa > Mollusca > Gastropoda > Stylommatophora > Philomycidae > Meghimatium > Meghimatium bilineatum. The sequence goes on along the minus strand of CM067304.1, from coordinate 67,159,606 downwards.
AAAACCACATCTCTTCTGCTTCTAATTTCCCAAGTTTTTGTTTGTTTATTGTTTCTTGTTTGATATAAATAGTTTAAGATAAACGATTAAACCTCCACCCTCTTACACAAGGTGTATGTACATTACTGTAAATTAGTAATGTAATTAGAATCAAATTAGGAGGTTGTTGCATAAATGGTTGCCTACTTCTACTGACCAAGCTGTAAATGGGTACCCGATTCATGAGTTAGGGTAGGTAAAGACGGCAAGGAAGGGAGCTAGCAACACCACCCAATAGATGCTGCGGCTTAGTACACGAAGAGTTATCTTTATCCCCGACGGCAGGTTGCTACCATGGGACCGTACCTTTTTACCCCTGAGAGTTGAAGGCATCTGGGTGTAATTAAAAACTCTAGACAATAACCACATTGCGCATAGGGAACAATAGCTTCATCACTCGTAATTTCTAAGGATAAAAACAACAAACTAACAACATCATCAATATTTTTGCGGCAATTTGCATTCGAGGCCACAGGACATAATAATATGCACGGATGGCTCGGTGATGAGAAATGTAAATAGATGCGGTTGAGGTTGTGTTGTCTACAGAGACGGTTTGGGGTTGTGTTGTCTACAGAGACGGTTTGGGGTTGTGTTGTCTACAGAGACGGTTTGGGGTTGTGTTGTCTACAGAGACGGTTTGGGGTTGTGTTGTCTACAGAGACTGTTTGAGGTTGTGTTGTCTACAGAGACGGTTTGGGGCTGTGTTGTCTACAGAGACGGCTTGGGGTTGTGTTGTCTACAGAGACGGTTTGGGGTTGTGTTGTCTACAGAGATGGTTTGAGGTTGTGTTGTCTACAGAGACGGTTTGGGGGTTGTGTTGTCTACAGAGACGGTTTGGGGTTGTGTTGTCTACAGAGACGGTTGGGGTTGGTTGAGGGATCATCTGCGTGCTCTGCTGTCGCATCGATCGTGGGAAGAGAGATGGAGGTAGTTGCAGAAGCGCTGGGTTGGTTGATGACTGATGCATCAACCCACTCGGTAATACTCAAGTACTCTTATCAACCCACTCGGTAATACTCAAGTACTCTTAAGACATGTTTCGCAAGAGAGGGAAAAAAAGATGCTGAGAGGGTAATGGGTTGCGTTTTTGAACGGCTCGGTTGTACAGTGAATTTCATGGATGTGCTTTTCGGGGTCGCGCTGGGGTTGAGGGAAACGAGAGAGCTGACTCGTTGGCATACTGTTCTGCCATTGACGGTGGAGTACTGAAAAGGGATAAGGCTGACTTGGTTAGAGCACATAGAGTGCCAGATATGGAGGTGGCTGGAGGAGAGGGAATAGAATGTACTCTTTTTGAAAAGAGCCGTGTGTCGCGTGGTCACCGTTTGACTGGGACTTTCAGTTTTCATACACTCGAATTGTTGTTGAAACGGAGAGTGGATCACTTATGGGAATGTCCCGTGTGTTATGATACTAGTTTCTTATCAAGAATCCTACATATTTATACATGGACATCATCACTACTTGAACAACAACAACAACAACAACAACAACAACAACAACAACAACAACAACAACAAAAACAACAAAAACAACAAAAAACAAAAACAACAACAACAACAACAATAACAACAAACAACAACAACAACTACAACAACAACGACGACGACGCCGACAACGACGGCGACGACGACGACAACAACAACAACAACAACAACAACAACAACAACAACAACAACAACAACAACAACAACAACAACAACAACAACAGTGATATATCTACCTTGCCATCTCTCTCCCATGTGATGGTAGGTTGAGGGGTTCCAGTACTCTTACATGGCATGTACGCCTTCTTCCCTGGTGTCACATTGAGAACGTAATCTACAGTCGCGATGTGTGGGGCTGAAATATTCATTCAATAATTAAATGTAGGTTATAGAAACACAAACCAATCTATGTCATCATTCTTCTTCTGCGTTCGTTCTCAATCTCCTGCAGATTAGCAGGATGTAGTCCATAGAATGGAATGCATCCTGATTCTTCCATGTGATACTCAATATTAAAGGTACATCAATCTATGTGATGTTCAATATTACAGGTACATCATTCCTTGTGTTGCCTGGTATTACAGGCTAAACATTCTATGTGATGTGTTACCAGGACCCGAAACGGAAGCAAAGAATATCAACAGTGTTTATCTTCAATGCATGTATTAATAGGCGGCGAAGGAGGTTAGGAGTGGAGGTTTCTGTCCAATCCAATTGGGTGCAAGTGATTTATAAGCAAATCTCATCCAGTTTGGCTACACTTAATAGTCTAAATTAATTACACTAAATTCTCAAACGTATTTGACCATTTGCGTCCTTTCAAAAGTTCAACGTGGCTCCTTGGTGCCTAAAAATGTCATTTACTCTCTTTACAAGTCAATCAAATATTTTTAAACGCTGTATCGATATAATTCTTTTTGTTTATTGTTTTTGTAGTTTGGTACCCGTTATTAACTGGACTTGTGGCGCTACTTATTTCGAAATTTTTCTCTGTGGTCGCCCTTTAAATGTCCGTGGCCTCAGGACGTCATATGACTGAAGCTGAGAATCACTGGTCTGGAACAATCCTCTTCATTCCTTTCCATTTCCTAAGGAGCATAAGGCTGAAGCTGTCCCTCTCCAACTTCTATGATGCACCATATTTTTAAACTATACCCACTAAATCCAGAGTTGAATTGGTTTCTTCCCCCATTTTTCTCTGTGTTCTTTAGTATTCCAACGGTTCTCATTCCGTGTGTATACCGGTCTGCTCATATTTTATGTTATCAGGCGTCTTTTTGTGGTTGTTGTGGTCTCGGTGATGTCTATATGTTACATCAGCAGGTAAGGGAGGGACGGGGATCTGAACAAGTTTAAGTTATTGATACGGGGACGAAGTTTGATTAAAAAAGTTGACGTCAATAATAATGAATCAAATGATTTAATACCAGAGTTAGATCAATTAAATAATTGAATTTGAGTAATTTTTTTTATAAACATTGGAATAAAATATTGTGGTGTAATCGAACATTTTTAGCTAAAACGGTTTTAGGGAGGGTTGCGGGGAGGGCATTTTTTGATATAATTATTCAGGTGACCCCTAAACTCTTGAAAATGGGGTAGAGGGTTAAAAGTTGCAAAAGATTGTTGTTATAATTTATGGTGGTACGTTCCCTCCCCATGCTCATCTCCATTTTGTACTTTTTATCTCTACTTACACCGGGCACAAGTGTCCTCTCTTGCACAACTCAAAACGTAAAAATATAACTCTGCTAATTTAAAGCGAAGTTGGTTGTTTGGTTGGTTGATTGAATAGTTAGTTGACTGGTTGGTTCGTTGTTAGGTTTGTTGATTGATTGGTTAGTTGACTGGTTGGTTGGTTGTTAGGTTGTTTTATTGGTACATTGGTTGGTTATTTGGTTCATTCGTAAGTTAGTTGACTGGTTGGGTAGTTGGATGGCAGGCTGGATGGTTGGATGATTGCTTGGTTAGTTGGCAGATTGGTTGGCTGGTTGGCTGGCTAGCTGATTGGTTTATTGGCTGGTTGATTAGTTGATTGATTGGTAAGTTGGCTGGTTAGTTGGTTTATTGGGTGGTTGGCTGATTTGGTTGGTTGGTTGATTGGCTTGTTTTTTGGTTGGTTCGCTGAATGGCTGGTTGCTTGTTTGGTTGGTTGATTGGCTAGATGATTAGCTGCTAATCCCAGCTGTCTATGGATCATGCTCTTTAACCCACTACTGTGAAGAAACAAGACAGATACTTATAGAGAAGAAATATCTTCAGCTGTATTGTGTTGCTATTCAATAACTGTGGAATTGTTAAGCTCCACTAATACATCAATGTGACGCATGGCCGAGATATTAGAACATTGGTCTCACACACGTGAGTGCGAGTTGTCCACACTGTGTGTGGGTGTATCACTATGTCCACAATTTTCATGCGGGTGTATCCTTCTGTCCACACTTTGAGTGCTGGTGTATCCTTTTCTTCACACTTTGTGTGCTGGTGTATCCTCTTGTCCACACTTTGTGTGCTGGTGTATCCTCTTGTCCACAGTTTGTTTGCTGGTGTATCCTTATGGCCACACTTTGTGTACTAGTGTATCCTTCTGTCCACACTTTGTGTGCTGGTGTATCCTTCTGTCCACACTTTGTGTGCTGGTGTATCCTCTTGTCCACACTTTGTGTTCTGGTGTATCCTTATGTTCACACTTTGTGTGCTGATGCATCCTTCTGCTCTTACTTTGTGCACTTGTTTATCCTTCTGTTTTCATTATTTTCTAATTAAGTGACTTTACTAAGAAATCGATCACAACTAGGCAACAGCCAATCACAACAAGCGGTATTGAGTGAATTCTTAATCAATAGATTTATGATGGCAATCAATATCAATGAAAAGAAACTAACTGAGAGCTTCCTGATCCCATGAAAGCAACTGTGTGCGATCATTAGATGCTAATTATCGATTGGAACTGACACATTCGGCGACTTCCACAAATTGGAGTTAATGTTGACATATTCGATTTCCTGTTTTGAAAACGAGTCCAATAAACGTCAGTTCAGAAAGGTAATTAGATCAACGGCTATGCTATTTGAATTCTGGAGAGATAGAGATTATTTTGCATAGTTCTTTCTGAAATCGTTCAGGAAAGTATTTACTGCAGTGCAATAGATGTCATTAATAAGTCGGGGGTTTATCTACAAAATTGAAGGTAAAACAAGATCATTCGCGTATCTTCGTATATAATTCTCTCTTTTTCATGCGAAATTTAAGGACATTTTTGTTGACAAATATGAAGTGTTAAAAGTAATGTTCTGATTTATTAAAATAAAGAGCTTGAACCCCCCCCCCCCCCAATTCATCTAAAAGTTTGACCTACTGCTAATATTGAGTGTCTTAGATATTGGTTTTGTCAGTTGGAGTTGTACGAAAGTGGTTCATCATCATTATCATTAGCTTCATCATCATTATCATTAGCTTCATCATCATCATCATTAGCTTCATCATCATTATCATTAGCTTCATCATCATTAGCTTCATCATCATCATCATTAGCTTCATCATCATTATCATTAGCTTCATCATCATTAGCTTCATCATCATTATCATTAGCTTCATTATCATTATCATTAGCTTCATCATCTTTACCTTCATCATCATTATCATTAGCTTCATCATCATTAGCTTCATCATCATTATCTTCATCATCATTATCATTAGCTTCATCATCATTAGCTTCATCATCATTATCATTAGCTTCATCATCATTATCATTAGCTTCATCATCATTAGCTTCATCATCATTAGCTTCATCATCATCGTCATTAGCTTCATTATCATTATCATTAGCTTCATCATCATTAGCTTCATCATCATTATCATTAGCTTCATCATCATTATCATTAGCTTCATCATAATTATCATTAGCTTCATTATCATTATCATTATCTTCATCATCTTTAGCTTCACCATCATTAGCTTCATCATCATTAGCTTCATCATCATTACCTTCATTATCATTATCATTAGCTTCATTATCATTATCATTATCTTCATCATCTTTAGCTTCATCATCATTAGCTTCATCATCATTATCTTCATCATCTTTAGCTTCACCATCATTAGCTTCATCATCATTAGCTTCATCATCATTACCTTCATTATCATTATCATTAGCTTCATCATCATTAGCTTCATCATCATTAGCTTCATCATCATTAGCTTCATCATCATTATCTTTATCATTATCATCATTAGCTTCATCATCATTATCAATAGCTTCATCATCATTATCTTCATCATCTTTAGCTTCATCATCATTAGCTTCATCATCATTAGCTTCATCATCATTATCTTCATTATCATTAGCTTCATCATCATTAGCTTCATCATCATTATCTTCATTATCATTAGCTTCATCATCATTATCATTAGCTTCATCATCATTAGCTTCATCATCATTATCATTAGCTTCATTATTATTATCATTAGCTTCATCATCATTATCATTAGCTTCATTATCATTATCATTAGCTTCATCATCTTTACCTTCATCATCATTAGCTTCATCATCATTAGCTTCATCCTCATTATCATTAGCTTCATCATCATTAGCTTCATCATCATTATCTTCATCATCATTAGCTTCATCATCATTATCATTATCTTCATTATCATTAGCTTCATCATCATTATCATTAGCTTCATTATCATTATCATTAGCTTCATTATCATTATCATTAGCTTCATCATCATTGTCATTAGCTTCATTATCATTATCATTAGCTTCATTATCATTAGCTTCATCATCATCATCATTATCATCATCATCATTATCTTCATCAGCATTAGCTTCATCATCATTAGCTTCATCATCATTAGCTTTATCATCATTAGCTTCATTATCATTATCATTAGCTTCATCATCATTAGCTTCATCATCATTAGCTTCATCATCATTAGCTTCATTATCATTATCATTAGCTTCATCATCATTATCATTAGCTTCATCATCATTATCATTAGCTTCATTATCATTAGCTTCATCATCATTAGCTTCATCATCATTATCTTCATCATCATTATCTTCATTATCATTAGCTTCATCATCATTAGCTTCATCATCATTATCATTAGCTTCATTATCATTATCATTAGCTTCATCATCATTATCATTAGCTTCATCATCATTATCATTAGCTTCATCATCATTATCATTAGCTTCATCATCATCATCATTATCTTCATCATCATTATCTTCATCATCATTATCATTAGCTTCATCATCATTAGCTTCATCATCATTAGCTTCATCCTCCTTATCATTAGCTTCATTATCATTAGCTTCATCCTCATTATCATTAGCTTCATCCTCATTATCATTAGCTTCATCCTCATTATCATTAGCTTCATCATCATTATCATTAGCTTCATCCTCATTATCGTTAGCTTCATCATCATATTAAAGGAGATAAAAATGCAAGAGATAAAATATCCTACATTGACATCGAAGAAATTTTCCAATATTTGGGCACAAAAAATAGCTCAGGTGACTGCGCTGTCGACATCAAGAGAAGAATTGAAATGGCGACATTGAAACTTTCCCAAATAAACAATCTTTGGTAAGGTACCAGCAGCATAGACAAAAACTATGTATGATCAGAGCTTGCGTGTTTACAGTGCCAATATACGGCTGTGAGGCATGGAATTAAATAAAACAATAGCAAAGAGAATAGCTGCTTTTGAAATGAGATGCTACAGAAGAATTTTACGTATAACATGGACAACTAATGGACAGGTAAAAAGACTAATCAAGAAGATCAATAAACATTGTAGAAGGTTGGCTCCTTAACAACATACTAACAAGAAAGCCATGTGTTTGGTCATATAAAGAGACATAAAAGCATGGAAAGATTAATAGCTGACGGTAGAGTTAATGGCAACAGGGGAAGAGGGCACCCAAGACGACGATGGCCCAATGATATATGAGATTGCTTAAACATGTCTCTAGATGAGGTAGGTAAACTGGTCGAGAATCGCAGTGTTCAGAGAATCTATAAGGAAGACCTTGTTCTGGAAGCAACATGCCCCATGATGATGACATAGAAACGTGAATATACACAGAAAGACATAATGACCTTTAGCAGAAAAATCATGTTGAAAAGGGGGGGGGGAGAGGAAGGGCTAGGTAGAGATATAACCTGGAGGAAGAGCATCATGGGATGGGCATGATATATTCTATCCGAGTGTACTACTAAGGCATGGGGCAAAGAATATTTGAGGTGTGCTGTATCCAAACTTTATTACGGAGAAGGCACTTGATACTGGTGAATCCATGTACATATTACAAGATATCCATTATCAGTAAATATATGTTATCATAGTCGAGCTGCTGTTCTTCCAGTCGAGCTGCTGTTCTTCCAGTCGAGCTGCTGTTCTTCCAGTCGAGCTGCTGTTCTTCCAGTCGAGCTGCTGTTCTTCCAGTCGAGCTGCTGTTCTTCCAGTCGAGCTGCTGTTCTTCCAGTCGAGCTGCTGTTCTTCCAGTCGAGCTGCTGTTCTTCCAGTCGAGCTGCTGTTCTTCCAGTCGATCTGCTGCTCTTCCAGTCGAGCTTCTGTTCTTCCAGTCACCAGAAGATGTTGTTCTTTCTGCTTCTAATCGATCTACTAAATCATTGAACCACAAATAGCTTATCGCTGTTTAACGAAAATTTTCTTTTCGTCCAAAAGTGATTTATTATTTGCAGACTGAATCGATCAAGTGGGGGCTTCTGGCATACTCGAGGCGGGTAATATATTTCAAAATTAGACACCATGCTTAGAAAATGTATAAAATAAAATATATAGATATAAAGAGATAAATAGCAGTTTTAAGTTAAACACGTTTCAGAACTATTGTAGAAGAAACAAATTAAATATAGAATAGTTGAAAAATATTCTACATGCTGAAGTTGGATATGTCAGGCCGAACGACGCAAATATCGCTGCCTAGCTGTAAAACATGACAAAACACATTCCTTTCACAAGACTACACCCGAGTGACCTACATGAGCTTGAGAGAGTGTGTCAATGAAGATAACGCATAGCCTACATATGACGTTGTTTTTCAAATGAAGAATTTTTAAGCAAGACTAATACACTCAATGGTATCGCCAGTACAATGTGGACGGTTGTTTTTCAAACCATGAGCATGTAAAACCAGAAAGTACTTTGTAAAACGCCTCATACTCTGCTTGAATTATATAAATTATTAATCATCATCGTGTGGAGCTAAGACACGTGACATTTGATCAAACACAGATCAGCTTCAATGTACAGTTCATTGTTCAGATAACACGCAACCAATGAACAATGCACTGCATTGAGGAGATACACAAATAGCAATCGATAGATCGATCAGTCAATTAAATAATAAACTAATCAATCGATTGATCAAAAAGTCAATAAATACATCAATGACTATATACACTTGTTAATCAATCAAATAATTAAGAACTCACACAAACAATTAAAAAAAAACAATCAACCGATTCATTTAAATAATCAATCAATAAATAAATCATCACGTAGATCAATCAATCAGTAATTAAATAAATCAATAGATCATTTAAACAATAACTCAATCAATGAATACTAACCTCCTCACCCAATAGATTAATTGATATATCACTAAACCAGTCAATAAATCAATCAATCATTGACTAAATCATTCAACCAATCATGTGCAACGTTGTCGATCAAGATTCGTTATATTACAATGAAGTAAAGAAGAAAAAGGCTACTCTCTGAACCTTAGAGTGTAGTTGTACAATAGAATAGTCTCTGCAAAGTCGAGATTAGTTGTACAATAGAATAGTCTCTGTACCGTAGAGTGAAGTTGTACAATAGAATAGTCTCTGTGCCGTAGAGTGTAGTTGTACAATAGAATAGTCTCTGTACCGTAGAGTGCAGTTGTACAATAGAATAGTCTCTGTACCGTAGAGTGTAGTTGTACAATGCAATAGTCTCTCTACCGTAGAGTGTAGTTGTACAATAGAATAGTCTCTGAACCGTAGAGTGTAGTTGTACAATAGAATAGTCTCTGTACCGTAGAGTGCAGTTGTACAATAGAATAGTCTCTGTACCGTAGAGTGTAGTTGTACAATGCAATAGTCTCTCTACCGTAGAGTGTAGTTGTACAATAGAATAGTCTCTGAACCGTAGAGTGTAGTTGTACAATAGAATAGTCTCTGTACCGTAGAGTGTAGTTGTACAATAGAATAGTCTCTGAACCGTAGAGTGTAGTTGTACAATATTGTAGTTGTACATCATCATCATCACCATCATCAACACCATCATCATCATCATCATTATCATCATCATCATCATAATCATCATCATCATTATCATCATCATCATCATAATCATCATCATCATTACCAACCTCATCATCATCATCATCATTATCAACATCATCACCCATCATCATCATCATCATCATCATTATCATCGTCATTATTATCATCATTATCATCATTATCATCATCACCATCCTCATTAATATCACCATAATTACCAACCTCATCATCATCGTCATCATCATCTTCATTATCATCATCATCATTATCAACCTCATTTCATCATCATTCTCATCATCCTCATTATTATTATTATTATTATATAGAAGAAAACAACACCGAATCTTCGATTTAGAAACAAATTATCTAAAATATTAAATCAACATACATGGAAAGACGATGCAGAAAATAGAGCTACACTCTGCTATACAATTAACACACAAAAAAGACACAGAATTATGTGAAAAATGAACAAATGCAACAGTTCAGCAGTGGAGAGCAGCTAGAAAATCACGGCTAAATCAAATAGCATATGTGGTCATTCAATGCCCGAACTGTGTAAGAATATTTGCAGCCAGATTATGGCTTATTTAGATACGTACATAATCATAGTCAAGGGACATAACTAACTGAATTTTAGCAATTGGAAGTAACAAATGGTCATCATCATCATGTGTTTGACGAGCAGCAGCAGCAGCAGCAGCAACAACAACAACAAAAATAACAACAACAACAACAACAAACAACAACAACAAACGTCAACAAAATACTTAATAGACACTTGTCAGTAATAATTAAGACTCATTTTCTTACCTGTACCAGCATGAACTAATTGCGTCAGTGAAATCGTCACAACTAAGGTACAAATTAACTCTTTCATCATAGTTGTGTTACTTCCAATAAGATGGTACTGTGGGGAAAAAACAAAACAACAACCATGTTTGTTATCTCTGCAGCTGAAATCAAACAGTTTTTTATCAGTCGATGTCTGCGAATTAAAAGCCATTGATTATTTGTAACTGTCAGACGCGAAGAGAGTGTGGTGTTATATTCTATGGCAAATTAGGAACTTAAAACACGATCTGATCTTTTATTCTTGATCGTGTCCCAGATGTTATAAAGTTACATGCACCAAACACGGATGTGTTAGCGCAAATAAAACGGCGAGACAACGTATTTCCATTTTCTAGACTACATTAAATCTGCTGGAAATCTAGTAAGACAATGGTCTTGCTACAAGAGATATCCAGTGGGAGTTTGAGAATGACATCTAGTAGGACCATTGTCCTGCTACAAGAGATATCCAGTGGGAGTTTGAGAATGACATCTAGTAGGACCATTGTCCTGCTACAAGAGATATCCAGTGGGAGTTTGAGAATGACATCTAGTAGGACCATTGTCCTGCTACAAGAGAGATCCAGTGGGAGTTTGAGAATGACATCTAGTAGGACCACTGTCCTGCTACAAGAGATATCCAGTGGGAGTTTGAGAATGACATCTAGTAGGACCATTGTCCTGCTACAAGAGAGATCCAGTGGGAGTTTGAGAATGACATCTAGTAGGACCACTGTCCTGCTACAAGAGAGATCCAGTGGGAGTTTGAGAATGACATCTATATGGACCACTGTCCTGCTACAAGAGAGATCCAGTGGGAGTTTGAGAATGACATCTAGTAGGACCATTGTCCTGCTACAAGAGATATCCAGTGGGAGTTTGAGAATGTAAGAAAGTTACATATTAGTGAATTTTTTTCTTCAAAGTTGCATATCATCATCATTATCACGTACCGTGCCGATTGGATAAACAATCATCATCTTCACAACTCCAGTATCTTGAATCAGGATACTTGTTGACTCTTTTATCTAATATATTCTCACTCTATCGTCCTCGATCTCTCTTGTCATCTGTCTTCTCTGTTGTTACATAAGATTTGCACAAATATATGGTTCATAGACTTTAACAATGAACACACAGTTTAGAAGGCTTTTTTGTCGAAACGTCTGCGCTTATGTTTCGCTGTTAGCAAATGCGTTTTAGTGGAACGTTTAATTAAATAAGATGTATATCTTATGTTGAGGTAAGATCAATCAACCGAGGTCGCTAGTATAAGCAGGTTATTCGAGGGATTTTTATCATTAAAAAAAATTATAGTTCGCGTTTTTGGTAATCTTCTGCTTCAGCGTTCGTTCTCAAACTCCCACGGGTTCTTTCTTGTAGTAGGACCATGATCCTTTCTAGATTTCTAGCAGGATGTAGTCCAGAGAATGGAAATGCGTTGTGTCGCAGTTTTATTTGCGCCAATGGCCAGACACATCTGTCTTCGGTAAGTTTTGGTAATCAATCACCACGACCTCCTGGACCAAAAATAATTTTGAATAATTTTAATTGATTTATGTGCTTGTAGTTTCAATTTATGTAATATTTTCCTTTTTTTCTAACAATTATCTACATTTGCATATTGGAGTTCACAAATAAAATACATTTTGTATTTATAATTGGAAAATTTGGAAATAAAACTTTGCTAATGCAGCCAAAATATATTACTTTTACATCGCCAGAAAAAGGGGAGAGAAAAATTAAGTGAAAGGATGGAGAACTTTAAAGGACGAGAGTAGCTTCCCTTGTCATCAACAGAACCGATCAATAATTGGTTCAATCATTATTAAAGCATTGTCATAATGTTGATTCATTTCTCTTAAAGAAAAATGCACGCACGCTATTGAAAAAGTAAGTGAGTAAAAGATAACAAGAAAGAGATTTGAATATGGAAGAAAATAAGGAAGAAAATGTAGATAATCAAGTTATCTATGCAACAAGAAGCTAGAACAGTATTTGTGCTTTTAAAAATATTTGCAGAGGTAAGGATATAAATATACATACTTATCTCGTGATCTTTAATATAAAAATAAAGAATATATGGCTCTGAAACTTGGAAAATGTAAAGGCAGTACTGATGTGTGGCTCTGAAACTTGGAAAATGTAAAGGCAGTACTGCTGTGTGGCTCTGAAACTTGGAAAATGTAAAGGCAGTACTGCTGTATGGTTCTGAAACTTGGAAAATGTAAAGGCAGTACTGCTGTGTGGCTCTGAAACTTGGAAAATGTAAAGGCAGTACTGCTGTATGGTTCTGAAACTTGGAAAATGTAAAGGCAGTACTGATGTATGCCTCTGAAACTTGGAAAATGTAAAGGCAGTACTGCTGTGTGGCTCTGAAACTTGGAAAATGTAAAGGCAGTACTGCTGTATGGTTCTGAAACTTGGAAAATGTAAAGGCAGTACTGCTGTATGGCTCTGAAACTTGGAAAATGTAAAGGCAGTACTGCTGTATGGCTCTGAAACTTGGAAAATGTAAAGGCAGTACTGCTGTGTGGCTCTGAAACCTGGAAAATGTAAAGGCAGTACTGCTGTGTGGCTCTGAAACCTGGAAAATGTAAAGGCAGTACTGCTGTGTGGCTCTGAAACCTGGAAAATGTAAAGGCAGTACTGCTGTGCGGCTCTGAAACCTGGAAAATGTAAAGGCAGTACTGATGTGTGGCTCTGAAACATGGAAAATGACAAAAGCAATACAGCATAAAATGCAGATATTTGTAAATAAATTGTCATTGTATAAGGAAAGTCGAGGGTGGAAGGAGACAAAGCCGACATAGACAATCATGGATTGACAACATTAAGAAAGGTCTGGGCATGATTTTTCTAATCTCCTCCAAATGTACAAGAATATAGTTGTTTGAATAGCTTTTTGTGCTGATGTCTTTAGTGTTGCACACCCCCTACGATCCTGATGTCTTTAGTGCTGCACCCCTACGGTCCTGACAGGTTATGGGTCTTTTTCTTCTTATTATTGTTTGAAAACAAATAAGAGACATACAAGGAAGACCTAGCACAACGATAAGAGAAACAATGAAAGACTTGACAGTCAATCACATGGAATAAGTATGAGAACTTGTCTGTGGACAGGGACAACTGAAATATCCTTGTCCGTGGCATACGCATCCAAAGATGTATAAACAACCTAAGGCGCATGAGGGGGGAGGGAGGGTGGGGGGGGGGGTTGATTACAGGTAAAATAAAGTGAGAGTATTTAAAAAAAATATAATACACTATTTCAATTTTCCCCCCATAAATTAAAGAGAATGGAAACTATGAATGAGAGAGCTTGTCCCCAACTGTCTCAGACAGTAAGTTTAATTATTACATGGCGTTAGTTATCGTCATAAACGTATAACTTTCAGAGGGCTGTACTGGTGAAACTCTAGAAACATCAACATGAAATTACACTATGCCTCCCAGTTTATAGGAACACATAAGAGAAACAGAATAGATATTAAAGAAGAGTGAATGATATAATAGGGGAGGAAAGAATCCGTGTCAAACAAAATGAGAGGAAGAAAGCAAAAGAAAATGAACACAAGAGAACGAAGATAGAAAGATACATAATAAATAAAGAAGTAAAGTACCATCGCTTTAGTGCGCTGATCTGATTACCCTTATATTCTTCTGACTTATTGTATTATAACCATAATGAAACAAATTATAAACCTTTTGATGTCACTAAAGGGAAATAATCAGTAATTAATCTGTTTTATGGGAGGATCAGAGACAAGTGTCGAAAAAAAAAATCTGTTGGCTGGCGTCGGTTATCATTCTGTGCATAACTTTCTGTCTCAAATACTGCCCATTATTTCCCATACTGATGTTCAACAAATACAGTTAGATGATATAATTGGTGTGATTCCTTGATTACAGAAATATTGTTCTGAGATATCTTGAGATGTTGTTTGTATTAAACCTTTGTGAACATGGTATAACTGAATGTTAGATATAATGTGATGTTTGTATTACACCTGTGTGGACATGGTATAACTGAATGTTAGATGTAATGTGATGTTTGTATTACACCTGTGTGAACATGGTACAACTGTATGTTAGATATAGTATGATGTTTGTATTACACCTGTGTGAACATGGTACACCTGTATGTTAGATGTAATGTGATATTTGTATTACACCTGTGTGAACATGGTATAACTGAATGTTAGATATAATGTGATGTTTGTATTACACCTTTGTGAACATGGTATAACTGAATGTTAGATGCAATAAATTAAAAGATTCACTTATCGTATATGATTACATTGAGAAGCATAGGTTAATTGATAGATCAGTATATAGATAGATAAATGAGAAGCGAGGTAGCCTAGTTCATAGTGAGTTTTCTTGCTATCTTCGGGTTTACAGCTTTGTCCTGTTGGAACATAAATAAAATCCGGGATGGGATTTCTCACGTGGCACAACCACTCCTCCATTCGACTCAGCTGTAAATGAGTACCTGACGTGTGAATTAGGGGAGGTAAAGACAGCAAGGACGAGAACTGGGCACACACCTAATTGTTTCTGCGGCTTAGTACATGTATAGTTATCTTTATCCCCAATGGCAGGTTGCTGCTATGGGACCTATCTTCATCTTCACATGGATTGATAAATAGGACACTTATATCAGTATTTCCAAACGCGGGGCTCACGCCTCACAGGGGATAATTTCATTGTTCAGGTGGGGGTGGGGGGATTTGAAAGTTGTAATTAGGTTTAATTTAGGGAATAGTTAAACTTTTAATATTAAAAAATGTATATATATATATATTTATTACATAGGTGGTCGTCAGAATGTTAGAAAGACTTAGGTGGGGCATGGTAAAAAAAGGTTGGGAAACACTGAGTTATATAGATAGTGTAGTACTCTCTCCCGCTCTCTCTCTCTCTCTTTCTCTCTCTTCCGTTATATATATATAATATCAAGTAACACATTCTATCCAGATCGTTGTCTTCATCGTGAAGGCTGAACGCCTCTCTGTCCTGGGCAAGCTGGCCTGCATTGGCCAGAGACTGTTCATACATTCTTCGATGTCGCTGGTTTATTGTCTTCTTGGTCTTCCTTTAATTTTCTCGCCTGGCACTCTGCCCTCTAGAGTCAGCCTGTCGCTTTAACCATTATGTCGCTTTAAGTGTCGAAAATACTGTAGCTTCCTTCTTATTATGGTATTTAGAAGCAACCCTTCATTTAGTTTGAATATTTTCAAAAATTCTTTTTTCCCCTCTATCCATGATATTCTTAGGATCTTTCTGTAGCACTTCATTTCAAATGAATTTATTCTTTTGGATATTGCGATTTTGTCTTGTTTAAATTCCAAGTCTCGTATCCAAATGTTGCCACTGGGAAAACACATGATCTTAAAAGAGTTACTTCAGTGTTGTTATTATTACTTTGCCATAGCTTTCTCATGTGTTGTAATTTGAGTGTTGCAATTGCGAATCTTCTTCTAATGTCGACTGAACAATTTCCTGAATTGTTTAAATTTGCTCCTAGATATTCGAATTTGTTTACACATTCTTGTTCTATATTGTTTATGTTGAGTATTGGTTTGATCGTTGTTTTGTCTGTTGTCATAACTGTTGTTTTCTGTACGGAAAGATATCGATGTTGAATCTCGCTGTATTTCGTTGTTGTTTATATGTAAATAACAGAACTAAAGTAATGACCAGATAAACCAGTCGTATGTTGCCGCCACTCAAAAGAGGAGCAAAGAATAGCGTGAATATGGCGCCCATGATGGTTGACAAGGTGATGTTATCTGTACCATTCCCATAGGTCCGTGCTTCTCAACCACCCGGGGATGTGGCACCATCTAGATAGTGCCACACTATCTTTTGTCCACAAATTACATCAACAATTAGGGAGGGGGGGGTGAGTGTTTCTGAAAAAAGTTCTGCAGTTGTTCACAAAGAAGAGAATGGTGTTTGGAAACGTTGACGTCAATAACAACAATACTGGCTGTACACAGGAATTACATTATTTGAATCTGAAAATGTTATCTTCCAATGTTAAACAATACTTGGATTTTTTCCACAAATTATTGTTAAAAGGGGGGAAAGTCTTGGTAAAATTTTGAGATATATAATTTAACAGTTGGGGGGGGGGTGGAGTCTTTGAATTTTTGACAAGGGGAGTGTGGATAAAAAAGTTGGAAAAATGTGTTAAGTAATTAATTGAAATCCCATGCAGTAAATTATAAATATAATTGAACAAAGCCTGATAACATTATTCTTTGTGTCTGTGAAATCACGGGGACATATTTCCCCTGGAAAAGGACCCTTGAGAAACGCTATGGTATAGGGAATAACGTTTTAACCTGTAGACCCTCACCAACACGTTGAGTAGTATGGTCTATAGTCTATGTAACGTCAGCTTCAGGACTACACTCACATCTCCTAATTGGTTCGAGCTGAGATTATGAGACTGTCTCCCAAACATCTCTAAAATTATAGCATAACGTTTCATCAATCAAGTTCTACGCCGAGTGGCGTAGACGATCATGCTTCTCCCCAACTGTTTTTATGTTGTAAATAATTTCAGTTGGTGACATTATCACGTGCCACAGTGACATCTCATGCAGAAAATTTCTCTCTTTCTCTTGCTTCACCCAATGATGTTTCTGGTGGTTAATAAATTTTCAAGTTTTGTTCTTCTCATCACGTGCCCTAAAAATCTTGACTGTCCGCTTCTATTTTTTGATATAATATGTATTTTTATTCCAGCATCTCTGTGGGCCTACATTCGTTTGTCTTGGGTTTCCATGGAATTTAAGTGTAGCGTTACTAATTTTAACAATTGCTATTATTTCACATAACCCAATTTTATTGAAAGAATCATTAAAAACAAGAACTGAAATGAGGACATAAAAAGGACAGATGTGGAACACGTCAATTAATTAAGCCCCTGAACTCATTCGTCTGCTACGCAATAATCTACAACTGGCTCGTGTTTCCCTGGTTCCCTGGCGTTCTTCCACTGGCTTCAAGTATGAAATAGGGTTTATTCTTATCCGCACAAACCATTAGCTTCTAATTACTCTGTTAGCTGTTGCAACAATGGAAACAAGAGTCTCACTCGAAAACGAAAGAAGAGAAAACAAACAATTCTTGTTAGTGTTGAAGTCTGCCATCTTGAAGCGGTATTCACTACAGCACTATGGTCATGTATGAATACGTTACGTAGTGAGAGTCAAACTGCGTTATGGCTAATGGTTTCTGAACAGGTAATTCTTCGTTTACGCACTGACGACTGTAAGATGTATTGAACCTGTATCGATTTTTAAGAATTCTGCATTAACGGTAATTAATTTTGTTCCATTTAGAGCTTAATGGTTTGCGAAGGTGATTTGTCTCACCTTCCTGTCCTGTCATGGCTGTAGTGGTTTGGTAGGAGATTTCTAGAAACCGCATAAGTAGAAATATGCCTAACATGCAGTTATCGTAATCATTTATGATTCAATGTTTCATTACATATTAGGCATATGATTGTAAGTGAACTAAATATTAGACCGATTATTGCAATTGAACTACATATTAGACCGATTATTGCAATTGAACTACATATTAGACCGATTATTGCAACTGAACTACATATTAGACCGATTATTGCAATTGAACTACATATTAGACCGATTATTGCAATTGAACTACATATTAGACCGATTATTGCAATTGAACTACATATTAGACCGATTATTGCAACTGAACTACATATTAGACCGATTATTGCAACTGAACTACATATTAGACCGATTATTGCAATTGAACTACATATTAGGCCGATTATTGCAATTGAACTACACATTAGACCGATTATTGCAACTGAACTACATATTAGACCGATTATTGCAATTGAACTACATATTAGACCGATTATTGCAATTGAACTACATATTAGACCGATTATTGCAATTGAACTACATATTAGACCGATTATTGCAACTGAACTACATATTAGACCGATTATTGCAACTGAACTACATATTAGACCGATTATTGCAATTGAACTACATATTAGGCCGATTATTGCAATTGAACTACATATTAGGCCGATTATTGCAATTGAACTACACATTAGACCGATTATTGCAATTGAACTACATCTTAGACCGATTATTGCAATTGAACTACATAATAGACCGATTATTGCAATTGAACTACATATTAGACCGATTATTGCAATTGAACTACATATTAGACCGATTATTGCAACTGAACTACATATTAGACCGATTATTGCAATTGAACTACATATTAGACCGATTATTGCAATTGAACTACATATTAGACCGATTATTGCAATTGAACTACATATTAGACCGATTATTGCAACTGAACTACATATTAGACCGATTATTGCAACTGAACTACATATTAGACCGATTATTGCAATTGAACTACATATTAGACCGATTATTGCAATTGAACTACATATTAGACCGATTATTGCAACTGAACTACATATTAGACCGATTATTGCAACTGAACTACATATTAGACCGATTATTGCAATTGAACTACATATTAGGCCGATTATTGCAATTGAACTACACATTAGACCGATTATTGCAATTGAACTACATATTAGACCGATTATTGCAATTGAACTACACAATAGACCGATTATTGCAATTGAACTACATATTAGACCGATTATTGCAATTGAACTACATATTAGACCGATTATTGCAACTGAACTACATATTAGACCGATTATTGCAATTGAACTACATATTAGACCGATTATTGCAATTGAACTACACATTAGACCGATTATTGCAATTGAACTACATATTAGACCGATTATTGCAATTGAACTACATATTAGACCGATTATTGCAATTGAACTACTTATTAGACCGATTATTGCAAATGAACTACATATAAGGCAGAGTCTAATAAATATGCAGTACTACTTATCATACAGACAGTCACATACAACTAGCGAATGTATAATCACAGATTATAACAAAATAAATAGACAATCACCTATCTGTTCATCTATCTATTCTATACATCTATCTATTCTATCCATCTATCTATTCTATACATCTATCTATTCTATACATTTATCTATTCTATCCATCTATCTATTCTATACTTCTATCCATCTATCTATTCTATCCATCTATCTGTTCTATCCATCTATCTATTCTATCCATCTATCTATTCTATACATCTATCTATTCTATACATTTATCTATTCTATCCATCTATCTATTCTATACTTCTATCTATTCTATACATCTATCTATTCTATACATCTATCTGTTCTATCCATCTATCTATTCTATCCATCTATATATTCTATACATCTATCTATTCTATACATTTATCTATTCTATCCATCTATCTATTCTATACATCTATCTATTCTATACATCTATCTATTCTATCCATCTATCTATTCTATACTTCTATCTATTCTATACATCTATCTATTCTATACATCTATCTGTTCTATCCATCTATCTATTCTATCCTTCTATCTATTCTATCCATCTATCTATTCTATACATTTATCTATTCTATCCATCTATCTATTATATACATCTATCTATTCTATACATCTATCTATTCTATACATTTATCTATTCTATCCATCTATCTATTCTATACTTCTATCTATTCTATACATCTATCTATTCTATACATCTATCTGTTCTATCCATCTATCTATTCTATCCATCTATCTATTCTATACATCTATCTATTCTATCCATCTATCTATTCTATCCATCTATCTATTATATACATCTATCTGTTCTATCCATCTATCTGTTCTATCCATCTATCTATTCTATACATTTATCTATTCTATACATCTATCTATTCTATACATCTATCTATTGTGTCCATATATCATTTCTGGTCATCTATCTATTCTATTCATCTATCTATTCTATCCTTCTATCTATTCTATCCATCTATCTATTCTATCCATCTATCTATTCTATCCATCTATCTATTCTATCCATCTATCTATTCTATCCATCTATCTATTCTATACATCTATCTGTTCTATACATCTATCTATTCTATACATCTATCTATTTATGTTTCTTCAGTACCGAATACGGTGCATAGGGCACATACAAGTTAGAAACATGTGATGCTACAATTCTTGTATGTTGTTGAGACTTATAGTCAAACCCTCTTTTAAAGTTGTTTCTTGGTCGTCCCCTTTTTGCCATCTGGTACCCATTTTAATGCTTATAGTTGAAGTTTGCTTCTGTTCATTCTAAGTGCATGTCCGATAGAAGACCATGTTATTGTCTTAATGTTGTAGAAATATAGGCGCATATTTTTATTTGGTGTCTATTTTGCTCGTTTGTTTGACTTGAATTTTTCCCAACTAATATTTAAAAGTTTTCTAACACATTTTATTTTCAAATGATTTTAATTTTTGCTCCAGTGCTTCTGTTATCTTCCTACTTTCGCAACCATACGTTAATAACGTATTGTTAGAATAAAAAATATCTAAAGAATTCAACGAACACGTTAATAATTAAATCTATGTGGCAGCTCCTCAACAAGAGCATTGTGTACATTGAAAAGGTAGCTGTCTGGAGTTATCGCTGCCTTAATCCGAGCTAAATACCCTTATCAATCGCAAGTTGCAAGTGAAAGACATTATCACTGTCCTGGAAAGTACTGTCACGTGATGTAGATTCAATCTCAAGTCAGACTACTTAGACTAACCGGTTAATGTTAATCTACGTGGACCAGGAGGCAAACGTCAGACTACGTTGTGTAACTAGTACATTTCAGATTACTTTGCAAAGTTGTGTAAATATGGGTCAATGGAATTAATGAATGTTAGACTATTTGGAGAAATGGTAAATGTTAGATTATGTGGGGTAAGTGGTAAATGTTAGATTATGTGGAGTAACTGGTAAATTTTAGACAATGTGGAGTAACGGGTAAATGTTAGACAATGTGGAGTAACTGGTAAATGTTAGACTATGTGGAGTAACTGGTAAATGAACACGTGTACGTACGCAGACATACAATTATATAGCAACGTCTGCAACCATTTGGTCAAGACCGCACTTCGCAACATATATATTTATACATTTGACCGCGAACATTGATTACGTAATTATTCTTAGCTGATCTGACTGATTAGATTTTTTTCAGTGATCATTTTGTGTAGCACAACACAGAAAAGCAGGAGATATTAATAGGTTAATCAACAAGTGCGACCACTTGTAAAGTCACAATAACCTAGAGAAATCTGTGATTTGGTGGTGGTGTCAATATTGTTCATCTTTGACACTGTCTATATAATATCTGGACATGAATGTGATCAATACAGCAACATCAAATATTATATCTTTTAAGTATAAATAACCAGACTGTCGTAGGATGTCCGACAAAGTGAAGAGTGGCGTAGTAATTAAACTGTCAGAGAATGTCCGACAAAGTGAAGAGTGTCGTAGTAATAAAACTGTCAGAGAATGTCCGAGAAAGTGAAGAGTGGCGTAGTAATAAAACTGTCAGAGAATGTCCGAGAAAGTGAAGAGTGGCGTAGTAATAAAACTGTCAGAGAATGTCCGACAAAGTGGAGAGTGTCGTAGTAATAAAACTGCCAGAGAATGTCCGACAACGTGAAGAGTGTCGTAATAATAAAACTGTCAGAGAATGTCCGACAAAGTGATAAAATTGAATAAAGTAATACTGGATATATCGGATAATGTAATATTGATATACTGGATATACTGGATAATGTAATATTGGATATATTGGATAATGTAATATCGCTATACTGGATAATGCAGTACTGGATATATTGGATAATGTAATATTAATATACTGGATAAAGTAATACTAGATGTACTGGATAATTTAATACTGGATATATTGGATACTGTAATACTGGATATGCTGGATAATGTAATACCGGATATACTGGATATTCTAACTACTAAATAGTGAAAACAATGTAAAAAAATTAATTAATAATATAAAAAATATCAATGAATTTTTCTACGCTGCGATCCATAGGGATTGTTTTTCAAGAAACACATACATACGGGAAACGGAAACACATACATACGGGAAACGAAACACATACATACGGGAAACGGAAACAGACTTGTTTAATTATTGAAAAATGCACATAGATATCTCCCCAAACATCTCTGTACATCGGAAATGACGTAGTTATATGATCGCGCTTTTTTCACATTTGTCTCATTTCCGATGCACATAGATGATTGGGGAGACATCTCTGTGCATTTTCAATAATTGAATAAGTTTGTGTTTCTATTTCCCGTTTTCATAAAATTTTGAAAAAATGATCACTTTTGGACCGCAACTTAGAAAAAGTAATTGTTCCTTTTTTAAATGGTATTTATTTTTTTAACATTAATTTTACTATTTGATAGTTAGATTAGCTAGTAACATTAATCTTACTATTTGATAGTTAGATTAGCTAGTAACATTAATTTTACTATTTGATAGTTAGATTAGCTAGTAACATTAATTTTACTATTTGATAGTTAGATTAGCTAGTAACATTAATTTTACTATTTGATAGTTAGATTAGCTAGTAACATTAATACATAATTGATATTTTAAGTGTAAGCGTCGAAACTGTTACAAATTTGTTCAGCTCAAACTCTTGGGTCTAGAACACATCCAACTTCTACAAGTTTTCTTTCGTACACCCACTAAATGTACATCAATCACTGCCAAATTCCTCACCTGCCTTTCTCTTAATCAATACACACTGCTATCTCCCCATTCTATCCCATAATGACACCTTTTACTAAATCTCATCCCGCATTTTTGTACAAAGTTGTGATAAAAATTTGAACGAAGACTCAGACACTACGGAATGTAAATAAATATTGGCAGTAGAGCAAGTTTCGAGAACAAAATGGAAGCGATTTAAAAATAAAAACCAGAATGTATAAAAAATTCTCATGCACTATACTAGAATATTTAAAATTCTTCTTCTTCTTCTGCGTCCGTTCTCCAACTCCTGCAGATTAGCAGGATGTACTCCTGAGAGCGGAATGCGCTGGGTCATGATTTACAGCATTGCTGAGATATCTACGTCTTCCGGCCTGACACATCCGACTTCAGCATGGCCTTGGTTCACTGACCCTATATGGGATGGGACAGCCAACTCCATCCCATAACCTCCTTAGTCACCTTTCACGACATGCGTGGAAGGTAAACAGTGTTGCAATTTTTTGCTCCCCTTTCGGGCCCGGCAACACACGGGCGACATTAAAGATAACATGAATAAATACATCGTTGGAAAATGCAAGCCGCATCGTCCAAGGCAGAACGGGGTTCAGAGAGTTCATTTGGAAGACAACGTTCTGGAAAGACTATTCTTTGCTCCCCATTCGGGCCCCGGCAACACACGGGCGGAAAATTTAGAATGATGGGTGTAAAGAGAAGTATATGTACAAGGAAATGTGAAAAAAAAATAATTTCTAACTCACTAACAAAATTTCGAACTCACTAACAAAGACACTAACTCACTAACAAAATCACTAACTCACTAACAAAGTAACTAACTCAATAACAAAATTTCGAACTCACTAACAAAGTCACTAACTCACAAACAAAATCATTAACTCACTAACAAAGTCACTAACTCACAAACAAAATCATTAACTCACTAACAAAGTCACTAACTCACCAACACAATTTCTAACTCACTAACAAAATCACTAACTCACTAACAAATTCACTAACTCACTAACACAATTTCTAACTCACTAACAAAATCACTAACTCACTAACAAAGTCACTAACTCACAAAAAAAATCACTAACTTACTAACAAAGTCACTAACTCACCAACACAATTTCTAACTCACTAACAAAGTCACTAACCCACTAACAAAGTCACTAACTCACTAACAGTAACTAACTTGCTAACATAGTCACTGATGTATTGGACAGAACAGGCAATGTCACGATATATCCTATACTCAGTCTGGTTATACTGAAATGGTTGAGACACACTCGAAGGATGGAAGATGACAGAATACTGACGGATCTACTTTATGAAGAACTACTATCTGGGAAAAGATCTCAAGGTGATCTATATTTAAGTAAGAAGTAAAAGGTGATATGAGAATACATGCATTGATACGGAATCATGGGAACATGTTGCTATGATCGTGTTGCGTGGAGAGGAAAGATCAGAAATGGTATAATGTCAAAGGAGAAATTTGCAGCATTTATTTCAATGTATGCACGTCTAAAAAGACACAATAAGCAATGCATAAGTATACATATTGTGAGATACGACCTCTTAGGTCCCGGTTTCAATCCACGGTTGGGACAGGATTTTTTCTTTCGGAAGTACAATCAAAATCCTTCCTGTACATGTCGGCGCCTGCTATGGCAAAGTGGCCTTTATTTCCACAGCCCATAGACAGCCCCGCTGCACTCCTTCACAGGAAAACATGCAATAACGAAAGTTTTACTGTGAGATACTCTGTGCAGATCAGATTGGTCTTGTAAGTTACATCCATTATCCCCATGGATCGTAGTATTGTAGATTATATTTCTTATAGCCCAACAATAACACTATCATCTGGAACGACGGAAATGTGCCTACTACTAATACAAAATGCACGATCAAGATTTATTAAGTACTAGCGTAAAACTAGCAAGCATATGCCAATTTCGTAAACAAAACACAGAATGAGTAATAATTACAGTAAACATACTCTATTCGTTCACATGAAAGTCTGTCATGGGAATAAATAAACAAACAGGGAGATATCTGGAAGCAGCAGAAATGTGGTTTAACATAAAATTGCCGAAAGTCCAATTGACTGCTAAAACTTAGTAATATTGACGCTATTAGGCGAGTCCGTCGATTGCTATACAGTACTGTTGACTCATCGGTTTCATCCTTATAAAGTGACACTATTTGACTTTTCAGATATTTTTATTGGTCAATTGTTATACTTTGTATCGACAGCAACTGAACATCACGGGCACTGTCAAATACGCCACGTTAGAAAAATGATTCCCTTTTTAACCAACAGGTCTTACAATATCGATATTATGTTGAATGCATTATTAATGTTAAAAAAGTGCTAAAACTTCATAAAATACACGATCCCTGTTAAGCATGAGGTTAATAACAGCGTTCACTTATTTCTTAAGCAAGGGAGAAGTAAATAATTCATAGGCGTGGTTGACATATATATGTTGTTCGAAACTAAGGCTTCGAAATCGTCAGTTAAACGGACGTAATTGCTTTCTATAAACACTAACCCTGTACCGCCCACTATCTTTCAGAATATGGTAACATTTCTTAATAGTGCTATTAGTATATGTACTGTATTCAGCAAGTCTCATCCGTGTTGTCAAGTAATTCTGGGAATGATATAACGAGTTTCAGTGCCATATTTAGCCGGTATACTAATCATTAATCTCAGAGATCGTTCAGACAGGATTATCTGAACTGCTACCACCATTATTTAAAAAACAAAATGATCTTAGGGTCTAACATAAATTGTTGGACTATTTTCAGATCAAGGCAACGTACCTCAGCCGCGTAGTACAGTGGATAGCGCACTGGCTTCGCATATGAGTGGTCCTGGGTTCATTTCCCAGTTGAGACGGATATGTTATTTAGATCACAACGGCTCCCGGGTCCACCCAGTCTTAAATGGATACCGGATTATTCCGGGAATGTAAATACTGTGAGGGAGAGGAGATGGCTACCACCCTCATTTGCAGAGCCACTGAATTGTGAGATCGCTAACATCTCACACCCCTACTGTATTAATAAATGATATGGATTACTTTCCTTTTTTTTACCTCACTATAATAGGTAACCGAATTTTAGAACACTGTTTATATCCGAAAATATGAAAACGATCCTCCATCACATAAAGAATCAGTAAAACTCTGATTCAAGAATAATGGGGTCTTTACGATTGTCCTTATTAGGACACAGATCAACCGACCATATCAAGTACGAAGAACACAGCTACTTCCATCTTGAACCGGAACCGGAAAATATATAGGTAATTTCTAATGGAAATACAATAAAAATTATCCAGTCTCAGGATCGCATCCAATCTATCATTGGCTAGATAAACAGCTTTTCAAAAAATCAGGTTTTCACTGTGAGAATGGTACTTGTATAAATGGTAGTGAAACAGGTTTCAATCCACAAATATATATACAGAAGAAATGGTTGATGTTCCTGACAATCAATTTCTGTGATACAATCAAGTGCTGAATGCAGGCGCTGATGACATCTGCTAACAGTTTTACTGTGGTTCCTTCATAGGCATAAAAAGCGTAGGGGATTCCATGCCTTAGTATCACTGCCTTTGTATCAATGCTGTGGTAATCCTGCCCTTGTATCAGTTAGTTAGTTAGTCGTTGGATCATCGTCACTGCGCTCGGGACAAGTCCATAGGGGCTCAGATCTCGCCTTGAGTGTAGCCGCCATTACACGTTGACTGACGGTCCCAGTACGCCGTTAATTGACCATCATTCTTTCTTGCCCACGAAACCGCTCCTTTCTAGCGACACCACATTTCAAACCAAATTCTTTTATTCTAGTAATGGAACAAAAGTCATCGTCACTTATACAGTCCACTTCGTACTTATCGTATGTTTTCCCGAAGGGCGTTCAAAATGTTTGCTCGATCCATCGCTCCATCTACAGCTATAGTAGCAGCGTGTGCAGCTAACCTATCTGCTCTCTCATTACCCCGGACTCCCACATATCCCGGCA
>CM067304.1:66947158-67127158 GCA_034231615.1 Meghimatium bilineatum | reverse complement strand
CTTAAACGCCTGCAGGTTAGCAATATGCAGTCCTCACAACGAAATCCGTTGTCTCTTAATTTACAGGGCAGCGATATATGCGTGGTTTTTGCCAGACATATTCGATTTCTATATGCCTTCATTGTCTCTTTCACCCTTTTTGGGATGACACTGTGAATTACACAATAGAAAGTGCCACATTAGTCGCCTCTAACCGCATACATGGTAGTAACGGTGTCGCTATTCACTGCTACACTTTCTGTCCATAAACACTGTTATTCCTCTTCTGTCGTCACCATGAATGTACTTATATCTGCATTTTGTCTTTTATACAAACATGACTGTTTTATAACTTGTCTAGAGTTCCGTACAATATTTCTTCCACCGTTTCTCTGGGCCGATGTGTTTTCCTCAACATTTAATATTCTGGGCCTTTCTGAAGAAGATGCTCAGCTTTCTGAGTGTCAGTCCACATGGACACTTTCCAAATTTTGAACTTTTTATATGTGTAGCTCCGGCGCCAATTATTTCCAGTTCTAAGGTGTAGAATGAAAACGTATTCTACTCTGTTCATAATTGTGTAGTCATCATGTATTGGCTTTCTAATTGTTTTGATCATCTGTTTCTTTTGATGGTAAGTTATTGTTACATCTGATTGGTCATGTTTCTTTTGATGGTAAGTTATTGTTACATCTGATTGGTCATGTTTCTTTTGATGGTAAGTTATTGTTACATCTGATTGGTCATGTTTCTTTTGAAGTTAAGTTATTGTTACATCTGATTGGTCATGTTTCTTTTGATGGTAAGTTATTGTTACATCTGATTGGTCATGTTTCTTTTGATGTTAAGTTATTGTTACACCTGATTGGTCATGTTTCTTTTGATGGTAAGTTATTGTTACATCTGATTGGTCATGTTTCTTTTGATGTTAAGTTATTGTTACATCTGATTGGTCATCAGTAGCACGTATGACATAATGTTACAGGAACTCTCAGCATACATACCCTTGGCTATCCACCGAAAGAGATAGAATTCCTATGGAGATGCTCAGGTAATATGCTTCAATCCTATTAGAAAATCACTCCTCACAACGAGAAAGATTGCGAAAGAACTACCAATTCTGGACACTTAATATAACGAACTAATTCAGCATCTGAACTGCTGGTCAATACTTATAACAGACGTTTGTGAACACTCATGATTTCCTACATCAGTGGTTCTCAATCTTTTCTGGATCTGGCTCCCCTTTTGGATACATTTACCTATTGATTCTCCTTAAGAAACGATCATTTACTTTCTTTATGAGTCACGAAGAATGAGTCACATGATAATGCAAAGAATCAAACAAAAATCGTGTCAACAGATATAACCCCAAAAAAATTAGAATAGACAATACCGAGATAGAATGTGTGGATAAATTCGAATACTTAGGAGCAAACATCAACGGTGCAGGAGACTGCATGGCAGAAATAAGGAAAAGATTGGCAATGGCATATTGTAAAATAACACGGTTGAAAAACATATGGAAAAACAACAAAATAGAAATGAAATTGTTAATGTTACGAACTTGTATTTTTCCGGTTGCAACATACGGATGTGAAACATGGTCCATAAGTAAATCAGCGGCAAAGAACATCAACGCCTTTGAGATGAAATGCTACAGAAATATACTTAGAATATCATGGAAGGAAAAAATAGAAACTCAGATATTATAAACACATTGAAAATTCCAGAGTGTTGGTTACTAAACACAATAGCAGAAAGAAAACTACACCTGTTTGGTCATATAAAGAGACACAACTGTTTAGAATGACAAATAAAGGAGTGATGAGTACCTGGTTAGAGGAGAAAGGGCAGACCAATAAGACGATGGACTCACGACATTACAGATAGCATGAATACATCGTTGGAAAATGCAAGCCACTTCGCCCAAGACAGAAGGGGGTTAGGAGAGTTCATTTGGAAGACAACGTTCTGGAAAGACTACGACATGCGACAATAAGTCACGAGGGATTATACGATTTATCGTCATAATTCTTGTTGTTCATTGATCAAGTGGTCACCTTCCTAAGTTATCATGGGACGGGTATGTGGACCATCAATTTCAAAATTGTTCTCCGTGGTCATTCTTCAAGTCTGCGTGTCTCCCAGGACGGGCATCTACCCCATGTTGAGAACCACTTGGTTACAACATTTGATGACAGACGACCACACTGATCATGAAGTGTGAGCAATCATCCAGTCTATTTCAGACATCAAAGTAACATGTGATTCACAGGAAATCATGAGCTGTTGTTTGAAGTTTGTACTATAACCTAGTCAGTGCGCTGTGATAAACTCAAATTTCTTTGTTGCAGTCTTCTTCTTCTTTATTCTTTCTCAAGCTATTGTAGATTAGCAGGATGCAGCTCAGAGAACGGAATGCGTTGTGTCATGGTTTACAGCTTTGCTGAAATATCTGCGACTTTCAGCCTGGAACACATCCGACTTCAGCATGGCGTCTAAGAATATTTATCCCTATATGGAATGGGACAGCCAAATCCGCCCCATAATCTACTTAGTCCCCTCTTACGAAATTCATCGAAGGTAAACTGTTTTTACTTTAGCTGTTGTGAATTGCTAGGCAAATGTACATACAGTTGCTTTACTATTGCTTTCTTATCGGTTAGGCTGCCCAAAAGTCTGCAACTGAATTCGAACCCCCACCGAATCCTGTCGAGCCATTGGAGCATAGCGGCGACACGACGCATTTCTATTCTCTCGACTACATCCTGCTGGAAATCTAGTAGGACAATGGTCCTGCTACAAGGGAGATCCAGCAGGAGTTTGAGAATTAACGCTGAAGAAAAAGAATTCGAACCCACTACCTTTAGTTTCTGAGCCGTGTTCATTACCTTGTCTTGGTTGATGCAATTGATCATTGGATACTTTAAAGAAAATGCGTACTTTGAGTCGAGAGCTATTGAAAGACACGGAAAAAGTAGGATCAGCAACAACGATGCTGTTTGGAGTCAGCAATCAGGAACATTAAGGAAAATAACTTGCTGAAACACTCGGATGATGTCATCAGAAAAAATGGCGCTACATTCGTTTTTATTACTACTTGCTGATCAGGAAGTTTCGGAGATCAAATGGACGCCACGGATTAAACTTCTCCGCACTGAAATGCTACCATTGGAGTATCTGTTTAATTTATGGATGTGTCTTTTTATGCTGAATTATTCTTTTTGTTATCCCTACGTCCCTATTGTGTCATAGTCTTTATTATTATATTAGTAATAGTTCATTTTTCATTTTTTAACTAATTTATTATCAGTCGTTCATTTTTCATTGTTCAACTAGTTTATTACCAATAGCCCACTTTTCATTGTTCAAATAGTTAATTTCTCATTGTTCAATTAGTTTATTACCAATAGTTCATTTTTCATTGTTCAATTAGTTCAATTTTCATTGTTTAACTAGTTTACTGTCAATATTCATTTCTCATTGTTCAACTTGTTTATTAACGATAGTTTATATCTCTCTCTTTTCGTTCCTCTCTTTCTCGTATATATGTTTGTAATGTACGTCACTGGTAAGAATATTAGCAGTAACAGATGTGACACTAACAGACAACATGTAACAATTATAGGATAAAGAATTACTGACAGACCAGATAAATACAATAATTACGGAAAGTTTAATTAATGGACACACTTAACCACACAGCGAGGAATTAGACAAACCACGCCCCCCACCCCAAACATAGACACATACCATATTTCCATCTTTCCACAGTAAATAATGTGGAGTTTTTCAAATGTGCTTAGTTGATGAGTTTATGTTGTGGATTGTTCCTATTAGGAGTTGAAATATTAACACTAGCGGTTATAATATTAACACTAGGGGTTATAATATTAACACTAGGGGTTTTAATATTAACACTAGGGGTTTTAATATTAACACTGTGTCATGTGACGTATTCCTTCCAGAACGTTGTCTTCCCAATGAACTCTCTGAACCTCTCTCTGTCGTGGGCGATGTCGCTTGCATTTTCTAGCGATGTATTCATGTTAGCTTTAATGTCGTCAGTCCATCGTCTTCTTGGTCTGCCCTTTCTCCTCCACCCAGGTACTCTTCCCTCCATTATTTGTCTTTCTAAACAGTTATGTCTCTTTATATGACCAAACAGGCGTAGTTTTCTTTCTGTTATTGTGTTTAGTAACCAACATTCTGGAATATTCAATGTGTTTATAATATCTGAGTTTCTGATTTTATCCTTCAATGTTATTCGAAGTATCTTCCTGTAGCATTTCAGCTCGAAGGCGTTGATCCTCTTTGAAATCAACAAATGCATACAAAATATTAACACTAGGGGTTTTAATATTAACACTAGCGGTTATAATATGAACACAATGGGTTATAATATTAACACTAGGGGTTATAATATTACCAGAAGGCAATGACAGAGATTATTATAAAGATTTTAGACAAGACAGCAGACAAGTTGGAGATGGGATGTTCAACTCTCCCATCTACCCTTAGTTAATCAAAACATGATAATTAAGTAGCAAGAAACAAATGAAAAGAGTGGTCAACCCATCCCCTTCCAGCTTTTAAAAATTATGTACACACACAAAAGAACAGGTGAACAGAAATTCCTCGACAACAAGGAAATGACTTCTTTTAGGTAACAATTTCCTGTACATTTGCCATAGAGAATACCGGCGTGATTCTAAGTCAAAATATTGGAGTGAGGTGAGGCGACTCGTGAAATGTTGGATGGAGGTAAGGCGATTCATGTTAATATTAGAGTAAGATGAGGTGACTCATGAATTATTAGAGTGAGGTCAGGTGACTCATGAATTATTGGAGTGAGGTGAGGCGACTCATGAAATATTAGAGTAAGATGAGGTGACTTATGAATTATTGGAGTGAGGTGAGGCGACTCATGAAATATTAGAGTAAGATGAGGTGACTCATGAAATATTGGAGTGAGGTGAGGTTATTTATGAAATATTGGAGTGAGGCGAGGCGATTCATGAAATATTGGAGTGAGGTGAGGCGACTCATGAAATATTGGAGTGAGGTGAGGTTATTTATGAAATATTGGAGTGAGGTGAGGTGATTTATGAAATATTGGAGTGAGGCGAGGCGATTCATTAAATATTGAAGTGAGGAAAGGCGAGTCATGAAATATTGGAGTGAGGTAAGGCGACTCATGAAATATTGGAGTGAGGTAAGGCGAGTCATGAAATATTGGAGTGAGGAAAGGCGATTCATGAAATATTGGAGTGAGGAAAGGCGATTCATGAAATATTGGAATGAGGTGAGGCGATTCATGAAATATTGGAGTGAGGAAATGCGATTCATGAAATATTGGAGTTAGGTGAGGCGATTAATAAAATATTGGAATGAGGTGAGGCGATTCATGAAATATTGGAGTGAGGAAAGACGATTCATGAAATATTGGAGTGAGGTGAGGCGATTCATGAAATATTGGAGTGAGGAAAGGCGATTCATGAAATATTGGAATGAGGTGAGGTGACACATGAAATATTGAAATGAGGTGAGGTGACACATGAAATATTGGAATGAGGTGAGGTGACACATGAAATATTGGAATGAGGTGAGGTGACACATGAAATATTGGAATGAGGTGAGGTGACACATGAAATATTGGAATGAGGTGAGGTGACACATGAAATATTGGAATGAGGTGAGGCGATTCATGAAATATTGGAGTGAGGTGAGGCGATTCATGAAATATTGGAATGAGGTGAGGCGATTCATGAAATATTGGAATGAGGTGAGGTGACACATGAAATATTGGAATGAGGTGAGGCGATTCATGAAATATTGGAGTGAGGAAATGCGATCCATGAAATATTAAGGAGAAGAAACATGAGACACTGTAAGGTGATACTCACTTTTGCAAATAATTTAAATAGAATATCAGATATGTTTTTTTGTCCCCCAATCTGAGAAATATATAGCAGCACTGTGACTTGTCACATATGTCGAAATAGTTAACTAAAGAAGCTTAGGCATGTGGTTGTGTTTGTTTGGCAAATAAAAGGTTAAAATTACCCAAAAATTGTACATGGAAGTGAATGTGTGAAAGGTACAGATATCGCAGAAGAAGTAAAAAAAGACATAACAGATTTCGTTCCTGATTATTTCGTAAATGTTAGTGTGAGGACTATCTCAGAAATAGAAGATAATAAACAAAACAAAGAAAAATTAAAAGTTGTGTTTTTTTCCCAGCAGCATACAATATGTATCTATCTATACGCTGTGACCATTGTTTGCCTTGCGGCATCAGGGGTAGAAGAGTTCGCTACAGTTGGTCTTCTTATGTGCTGTTTGTAAGCTTGTTCCTGTGGCTTCTTTGATTTCTGTGATCCATCTTGTGCATGCTCTGTTTCTGGCTTTATAGCCGTGATGTTTTTGTGATGTCCATCTCTGGCATGCTATCTTTTGGTAGTCTGGAAGCGTGTGAAAACCCACTTGATCTGGGTTTTTAAAAAATGTGTTCCAATACTGGTATTGTTTTGTTTATCTGTCTGATGTTATCGTTTCTAATTCTATCTCTTAATGACACTCCGAGTATTCTTCGTAGACATGTCATTTCTGCTGTCACTAATGTTCTTTTATCTTGAGCTGTCATTGGTCAGGCGTGGCTCTGGCAGCACAATCATAATAGTTTTGTATAATGCATCGTTAGTGTCTATTTTTGCATTTTATTTTCTTAAAAATGTGTCATCTGTCCTAGGATCTGGTATTTTTGCAAACATCTATTTTGTATCTCTTTACTGTTTTTCCCCTCACTCGATATAATGCTTTTTAAGTAAGTGAACTCATTTACCTGTTTGCGGTCTTTATTATCGATGGAGAGTGATATATTTTTTTTGCTATTGCTATTATTTCTGTCTTTTCAATATCCATCTTCATGTTGAATTATTGATGTTGTGTGGAGTCTGTTCATATGTTCTTGCAATTGTTCTTCTGGTGTCGATATTAGTATTTGGTCGTCTGCAAAGAGTAGTTCGTTCAATTTGTCGTTCATGTTATCTTCTGTGTTAGTACTTATTAGTTTACAGATGTGGTTGATATATGTTATAAAAGTATAAGGATAAGACACATCCCTGGCGAACTCCTGATTGAAATTGGAACGTATCGGTCACTCCTGCATTTGCTCTTACGTCACCTTAGCTATTAGTATAAATTCCCTTGCATATATTGATTAAATGTTCTGGCACTCCGTATATTGATAGTGTTTTCCAAAGTTGTCTGTCTACTCTGTCGAAAACCTTTTCGTGGTCGACGAATGCGATGTATAATTCTGTGTTGTTGTCTGTGGTTCTTTCTGTTAGTTCCCGGGCAGTCTTCATTTTCAATGAGCAGTATGTTTCGTCACTGTCGATTTGCTAATTCTGTCAATAAGTTGTTTCTGAGTTTCTAAATGTTTTGAAAATGTATGGAAGCACGAATTGGTATAAATACCCATTTCCCTAAATTAATTAATTAATACTTAAAATATCTTAAAATGTCAACTAAAACCTCTAAATCTGCACGTGAACCGGAAAACAGATCACGCAGCGTCAGTGTTATTAAAAAAGAATTTTCAAGAATGAAATCATATTAACTTAGGAATCAATCAATCAATCAATCAATAAACCCATAACTCTTCAGGGTCGTAGGGGTACCACATTGGATGCTTCAGCACACAGAGTCCTCCAGCAAATTCTATTCTCAGCGATGCGGATGAGTGTGGAAATATCTTGCCCTGTCCATTCCTTGATGTTGTCTGTCCATGACTTTATTTGCCCTCCTCTGCTTCTTCCACCCTCGACAGTTCCCTGCAGTATTGTTTTTGACAAGGAATCGTGCCTGCATACATGTCCGAACCATGCTAGTTTTCGTTAGGAATAACACTTAGGAATAACACCATACGGTTCCTGCACCAGATGTCACCATCCCTAGTGGCTTAACATATTTTGGGAAAACCCGAAGGGCTTTGTTTCCCGAGCAGATGTTGAAAGGTGCGCACACTGATTGTTTCCATGACTCCCTAATTATGTTTTTCATGTACAATGTACTACACCTACCGGTAACCACATTTGATTCTATAATTCTTCTAAATATTCGTCTTCTATTGACGCCTCCATTCAGGCATGCATGCTGTTACAATGATCTTTCTATGACGCCTTGAATGTCAGATGATTTCCTAGTGAAGCATTATTTTGTTATATAATAAAATCAATGTCAGACATAGACACTAACTAAAGAACGAGAGAAAACCTGTCTGTCTGTCTGTCTGTCCGCCCGCCGCCCGACTGTCAATCTGTCTGTCTGTCTGTCTGTCCGCCCGTCGCCCGGCTGTCAATCTGTCTGTCTGTCTGTCCGCCCACCGCCCGACTGTCAATCTGTCTGTCTGTCTGTCCGCCCGCCGCCCGACTGTCAATCTGTCTGTCTGTCTGTCTGTCTGTCCACCCACCGCCCGACTGTCAATCTGTCTGTCTGTCTGTCTGTCTGTCCACCCGCCGCCCGACTGTCAATCTGTCTGTCTGTCTGTCTGTCCGCCCGCCGCCCGACTGTCAATCTGTCTGTCTGTCTGTCTGTCTGTCTGTCCACCCGCCGCCCGACTGTCAATCTGTCTGTCTGTCTGTCTGTCCACCCGCCGCCCGGCTGTCAATCTGTCTGTATGTCTGTCTATCTATTTATATATCTATCTATCATCACTCTAAAGAACATCCTTATCATCATCATCAGGTGCCATGCTGGCTGGCGTAGGCGGTCATGGCTCTCCACAGTTCTCTGTTCACAGTTTTATGCCGTGCCAGGCGGTGAAACTATATAATATTTTCTCACGTTGTCGCCCTCTGTCTCTGTTGCCTTCAATTTTGCCTGTTCTATGTTCTCTAAACCTGCCTGTCTCATGAAGTGGCCAAAAAAAGAAGATTGCCTTTTTCTTATATTATTGATTAAGGTACGTTTCGCATTTGACTCTTTCAACACCTCTACTGTCGATTTTCTGGCAGTCCATGGTATTCTTAGCATTCTTCTGTAGAACCACATCTCTGTTGCCTCTAATTTCCCACTTTCCAGTTTGTTTATTGTCCAAGACTCCCACCGATATGTTAGTATAGGGGTTATATAGCACTGCAGAACTCTCTTTCTCACCTCTAATGACAAGGTCATATTACACAGTATATTTTTCATTTTTCTGAATCTTGCCTTTGCCTATCCTATTCTGCATCTTATCTCTGTTGAACTTCTTCCATCTGCTGTAATTGTTGTATCTATATATTTGAATTGGTGGACCTCTTTTAATACTATATCATTCAATTTGATCTTGCAAGGTGTGTTATTTTGTTTCTTTGAAATAACCATTACTTCTGTTTCTTGATATTTAAGAAGAGGCATTTCTCTTTACTTTCTGTGACTACTACATTAATTAATTCTTGAAGGTCTTCCTCACTTTTTGCAATCAGGACAGTGTCATCCGCATATCTCAAATTATTTATGTTATGTCCTCCCACTGATATTCCTGGGATATCTACTATTGCACGCAATATGTTTTCACTGTATAAATAGAAAAAGTCTGGTTAAAGCACGTATCCCTGTCTGACTCCTTGTTTTACTTGTTGAAAAGGGAAAATTTGATTTCCTACTTTCATCCTAATGGGAATGAGAAAAAAAAAACAATAGACAGAGGAAGACCAAGAAAAATGTGGATTGACGGAGGTACCAATATTCTGAGACGTCACGATATTTATTGAATATCAAGTGGGACCGAACGTGCCAAAACCGATCTTCATTCAATCTATACTCCGATCACTTGATCATAAAAGTACTGTGAACACTTGATCATAAAAGTACTGTGAACACTTGATCATAAAAGTACTGTGAACACTTGATCATAAAAGTACTGTGAACACTTGATCATAAAAGCACTGTGAACACTTGATCATAAAAGTACTGTGAACACTTGATCATAAAAGTACTGTGAACACTTGATCATAAAAGTACTGTGAACACTTGATCATAAAAGTACTGTGAACACTTGATCATAAAAGTACTGTGAACACTTGATTATAAAAGTACTGTGAACACTTGATCATAAAAGTACTGTGAACACTTGATCATAAAAGTACTGTGAACACTTCATTATAAAAGTACTGTGAACACTTGATCATAAAAGTACTGTGAACACTTGATCATAAAAGTACTGTGAACACTTGATCATAAAAGTACTGTGAACACTTGATCATAAAAGTACTGTGAACACTTGATCATAAAAGCACTGTGAACACTTGATCATAAAAGTACTGTGAACACTTGATCATAAAAGTATTGTGAACACTTGATCATAAAAGTACTGTGAACACTTGATCATAAAAGTACTGTGAACACTTGATCATAAAAGTACTGTGAACACCTGATCATAAAAGTACTGTGAACACTTGATCATAAAAGTACTCTGAATACTTGACTAATCCTTAACTTCATCAAGTTAGTACTTTTTAATAACTTATATTTATTAGTACATACACCACATAGCTACGTTATATGAGTAGACATGAAACAGATTCGGTTACAATACATACACCACATAGCTACGTTATATGAGTAGACATGAAACAGATTCGGTTACAATACATACACCACATAGCTACGTTATATAAGTAGACTTGAAACAGCTTCGGTTACAATACATACACCACATAGCTACGTTATATGAGTAGACTTGAAACAGCTTCGGTTACAATACATACACCACATAGCTACGTTATATGAGTAGACTTGAAACAGCTTCGGTTACAATGTCCAGGTGGAGCACTACAAGGAGAAGCAGAGTAAGCACGTAACAAGTATGATCATGTATTATTGTTACTGGTAACTAATATAACAAACAAAATAGTAAAACTCCTGTTAATGAGACACAATAGAAAACAAAGGACCAGGGAATTTTACTACGTTTCGGTCCAATAGGGACCTTTATATAGAAAACAAAAACGAACCAGAAATAAACACAAAACGTTATAAATGCAGTGAGATAGTCTAACAACTCCATCTCACTGCCATAGAAAAGAAAAAATTTATTATATTAGTTATCAGTAACAATAATACATTATCATTGTTGTTATCGCTTCCTAGTTTTGTTACTTCGTCACTCTCCACCTTGTCGGATATTCTCTGAGAGTTTCGTTTTTTATACATAATAAGTAGAGAGGATTAAAGTACATACATCTTTAATAGTAGGGCCTACCTTTTTTTGTACGGATGTGTTTTAGTCGGACTTTTATAGCTACATTTTATGTACTTTTATTTTCTACTACAAAATTGCGTAGTTCGGGCACATGATCAGGCACGACTCCCTTTCCAAGACTTCTGTAGGGTCAGTAGTAAATGGAAGAAAACGCTGTGATAATGTCAAAGACAGGACGGGATTAAGTTTTTCTGCACTCAACACGACACTGAGAACAGAGGCGTGGTAGTATTTCTGTGTTGATGTCACCCCTACACAGTGAGCTATGGATTTGATGATGATGACGTTTCGACTCTTTTTGACATTTTCCTTGCCCTTGTGTTCCATTTTAACTATTTGTAATACCATAATTTACCTATTTCTATTAACATTCTCTGTTAAGTGTGAATAGAAATACGTAAGGCAAAAGTGCTAAAATAGTTAAAACTCTATACGACAAGAAAAGCGACAAGGGGAAAAGAAAGTTTCGACTAAAAAAGCTTCATCGTGTAAAAAAATTAACGACATAACTACAACTGTTTAAACAACTTATCTGAAGCAGCGCCATATCACTTGACTACGCCACTGTTTTACATAACACACGGCCTCATTTCTCTTCATTTGGCGAAGCCAATTCTATAATAATCTGACGACAACAGGGCCCAAATTATTTAGCTACATCTGTTTAATGAGTGAACAGTTCAAAGTGGTCGCTGATGTTCCTCATGAGGAAAAAGCTAAAACTGATGCCCTGCGTTCCCTTTGAGGGAACAGTTCAAAACTTATCTCTGATGTTCCCAATGAGGGAACAGATTATAGTAATCTACATTGTTCCCAGAACAGTTTAAAGTGACCTCTGAT
Source organism: Meghimatium bilineatum (assembly GCA_034231615.1). Taxonomy (NCBI): domain Eukaryota; kingdom Metazoa; phylum Mollusca; class Gastropoda; order Stylommatophora; family Philomycidae; genus Meghimatium; species Meghimatium bilineatum. Next base: position 67,115,085 of record CM067304.1, on the reverse strand, counting down.
GCTCACTTTATTTTAAATTCCTAGTCCGTCTTCTCTAAAATATGAATATATTGTTAGTTATTAAATATTACCATGAAGTGCAATGATTAGTGGCATGTAGAGTGGCATGTAGAGTGGCATGTAGAGTGGCATGTAGAGTGGCATAAAGAGTGGCATGAAGAGTGGCATGTAGAGTGGCATAAAGAGTGGCATGTAGAGTGGCATAAAGAGTGGCATGAAGAGTGGCATGTAGAGTGGCATAAAGAGTGGCATGAAGAGTGGCATGTAGAGTGGCATAAAGAGTGGCATGAAGAGTGGCATGAAAAGTACCATGAAGTGCCAGCGTGGGATTACCAACCTTCATCACAAGCAGCGACATTCTATATGATCGACCATCAATTCGCAGTAGCAAAACAACTACGTCAAGTTGTTAAAATGACGACAAGAGGAAGTAGATTTGTTCGCCATAGCGAACCGTTAAATGGAGACATTACCCCTTAGCAGTAGATCTATTGATGCAACAATTGGATTTCTTGTTGATGTACATAATTGATGCGTTTGACGTTGTGAACTAATTGTTGGCTCACAAAATAAATAGAAGTTTGAGTCAGAAACGAAGACGCTGAATGAGATACATCGCTTGTATCTTGTTCCTGAGTAAAGTACATCAATTGTCAGTGATCTTATGCCAATACATTAAGTCACTACATTCACTCGCGATAACACCCCCCTGTCACACATGAAGCGTGACATGAAGAGTATCACAAAATGTGGCACGTTTTAGTGATACATTTTGTTATAGGAAGATATTCAAGTAAATATTTACCTAAGATAACAAAGATTACCTAGGAGTACAGAAAACTTACCTGTATAAACCGCAACAGAAGCCACATATAAGCACCATTAACACATCAAAAACTATGAAAACAGGATAGACACGCAATATTTACTCCTCCGATATTAACACTCAGTTGTACGTTCTCATTGCACGCAGAAGTAACCAGAAATATACGGACGAGTAGACTGAACGTCCCACACACTTTTTCTGTACGGTGCAATCATCCTGGAACTGACTAACCTGTATTCCTAGGACAGAGTCTGCCCCTTGTCTCTACCGACTGTGGTTCCTGTATCTACCAACACTGTTCGACTTCATGTTTTAGTGTAATTACGCAGGGAGAAAAGGGGAGAAAGCGTAGTTTCTACAATGATCTTGGGGAGATTCATCACCGTTATTTCAACACGCAATGTACGCCTTCTTTTACAGCAGTCGTGTTGACAGAAGTTGGAACGGTTTCAGGAAAATAATAATGTCGCGAGGCTACAGCGAGGGAAATAGGAACCACGTGAAGATAGAAACCACGAAATGAGGATAATTAGTAGGTTTGCTAAAGCTGCAATTAAATGGAAGTAATGAATGCAGAACGAAAGGGAATATTTTGCGCAATTTTTGTAAACTAGAATAAGAGATAATTAAATGAACGAACCTTGTGATGGATTCCGGTCCAGGAATCGTTATCGCTCCACGAAAATAATATATTAACGTGAACCTCCTCGTATTGATATGTTTATATGTCTTTCAATAACTGTTGTTTTGAGTCTACAACATGTTAAAAACATTTAGATTATAGGATACAAATTGGCAGTTTTAACATTTTACATAAACCTGTCATTACATAATGCAATTTAGTATGTGCAGTATTTATCATTTAAGCAATATTCGGGAACTGGGATATGTTTTTGTGTCTGTTGTCTGTCTAACAGATGGTTTTACTTGTGTAACTGAAATATCTTAACTATCTCATCATCATCATCATCAAGTGTCGTCTCCGCAACGAAGGTTGGCTGCAACGTATCTCCAACATCTCCTGTCTCTTGTCTTGGTGGTGCACTCTGCTAGACTGTAACCTGTCCATCGTGTAATGTTACTCTCCCACTTGTATTTCTTCCTACCTCTTGCTCGCTTCCCTTTGACTTTACCCTCAAGTAAGGTCTTCAATAGGGTGTCATGTCTTTTAATGTGTCCAAAGTATTTTATTTGCCTGATATTTATTTCTCTTAGTAGTTCTTTCTTCATATTAAGTGTCTTTAGCACCTCTTTATCTGTTTTTTTCTCTTTCCATGATGTTCTCCCTATTCTTCTATATACCCACATCTCAAAGGCATCAATTTTGTCTTCTAATTGTTTATTTGTGTCCATGTTTCTGAGCCATACATTAATATGGAATAGATGTAGCATTTTATAATTCTCATTGTTAACTTGTTTGTAATTTGTTTAGCTATTAATAATTTCCTCATGCCATTGAAGGTATTTTTAATCATTCCTATTCTCCTTTTAACTTCTGTTTCACATCTGCCATCATTCGTGACTATGTGTCCAAGATATCTTAATTATCTATGTAACTGATAATCAATTACATAGATAATTAAAATGATATAGTTTTTTTCGATATAACTGACAGTTTTATCTCTATGTAACTGAAAGTTTTATCTCTATGTAACTGAAAGTTTTATCTCTATGTAACCGATATAGTTTTATTTCTATGTAACTTAGATCTTTTTATCTATATGTAACTGTCGTACATTAAAGTAACAGAATACAACTACCAACCATTACACCAACTTCTGGATGAATCAAAGGAAAAACGAATCAAGCGTGGTAGATCATGGATGGCAGAAGCTAAAGACACTGCGAAGAGTATGTGAATTTGAAGAAATAGGAAAGGGCAGTGAATGGATGGAGGTAGACACTGAGAAGAAATCACTGACTAGAGTAATAGTACAACTAGATAAAGCATGCTGAAAATTAACGGGTGTCAGAGTCCAGGTTACAGTGCATGAATTCGTCCATCTACACTCGAAACCAAAAGAAATAATTATATACACAGATGGCCCCGTTAACAGAAACATAAATGAAAGCGGTTGGGGTTTTGTTGCCTACAGAAACGACGTGAAGTTCGTTGAGAAATCTTCTGCATACTACACTATCACATCGAGCATGAGGATGGAGATAGAGGGAGTTACAGCAACACTTAGTTGGTTGATAACTGATACATCGACACTCGGTAATACTCACATATTCTCAAAGCATGTTGCGCAAGATAGAAAAGTTCATGCTCCGAAAAGAATGGTGGGACTTATTGAACAACTCAGTTGTCCAGAGCATTACATGGATATACTGCCCTGGTCACACTGCGGTCAGAGGAAACGAGAGAGCCAACATAATGGCAGGCAATGCGGCGATAGAGGGCACAAAGCTGAGAAGAAATAAAACAGGCTTGATCAAGGGAGTAATAAATTCATTTCAAGATGAAGATGATGTTAGTGAGGCTGAGAACGTACACATACAGAGAATGTCATAAATGGAAGTATCTAGATGGAAGGGAAAGAAAAGTAATTTTTTGGAAGGCCCCGAAGATCACAAAATCAACACCTGACCGAGTCTACATACACTGGAATGGCTGATGGAACGGAGAGCGAAGCACTAATGGAAATGTCCCACGTACTGTGAAGCAAGTTTATACTACAGAATCAAGAACAGCCGTAGTTTTTATCTATATGTAATTGTAATAGTTTTATTTATATATAATTGGAATAGTTTTATCTATATGTTATTGGAATAGTTTTATCTATATATAATTGGAATAGTTTTATCTATATGTAATTAGAATAGTTTTATCTATATGTAATTGGAATAGTTTTATCTATATATAATTGGAATAGTTTTATCTATATATAATTGGAATAGTTTTATCTATATGTAATTGGAATAGTTTTATCTATATGTAATTGGAATAGTTTTATCTATATGTAATTGGAATAGTTTTATCTATATGTAATTGGAATAGTTTTATCTATATATAATTGGAATAGTTTTATCTATATGTAATTGGAATAGTTTTATCTATATGTAATTGGAATAGTTTTATCTATATGTAATTGGAATAGTTTTATCTATATATAATTGGAATAGTTTTATCTATATGTGACAGACATAGTTGTGTATATTTGTAACTGGCATAGTTTTATTTGTAATTGACTGACATAGTTTTGTCTCTTTGTAACTGACATAGTTTTATCTCTATGTAACTGACAAGTAAATTCACGCAGGAAGCATGAGGATAAATGAAAATAACTCTTACAGTTGACGAGAATTGAATCAGGTCCGTTCTAAACTATATAACTGACATAGTTTTATCTCTATGTAACTACCACAGTTTTATCTATATGTAACTAACATATTTTTATCTATATGAAACTGACATATTTTTATCTTTCCTTAATTGACGTAGTACTATCTCTGCAACTGACAATAGTTTAATCTCTATTTAACCGACGTAGTTTTACCTATATCAAGATATATTTATCTTTATGTAAATGATATAAGGGTTATTACTTGTATATTTTTAACTCTATATAACTGAGACTGATTTTTCTGTATGTAAATTATATATATTTTAACTTTATGTAACTGGTATAGCGTTAGTTTTGCTAAAGTGCTACGTCTATTTTTTCTTCAAATGAAAATGTGACTGTGATAGTAAAGTTAATAGGTATATATTGTACAATTCTTGTTAATATAAAACAGACATTCCAATATAAAACAGAAATTCCAATATAAAACAGTCATTCCAATATAAAACAGACATTCCAATATAAAACATACATTCCAATATAAAACAGACATTCCAATATAAAACAGACATTCCAATAATAGACAGACATTAGTATAACATTCTACAAAATACAAATTATTATAAGATTCCAAATTAAGCTACAGAAATCAACAAATATTTTTTCGCCTTTTTTTCTTCCCATTAATTATTTTCTTGCTCTTGAACTGTTTGGTGATAGGATCTATGATATAGCACTCCATAAAATCCAGTTATAGATAGATAGATAGATAGATAGATAGATAGATTGATAGATTGATTGATAGATTGATAGATTGATAGATAGATAGATAGATAGATAGATAGATAGATAGATAGATAGATAGATAGATATAGATAGATAGATAGATAGATAGATAGATAGATAGATAGATAGATAGATAGATAGATAGATAGATAGATAGATAGATAGATAGATAGATAGATAGATAGATAGATAGATAGATAGATAGATAGATAGATAGATAGATAGATAGATAGATAGATTGATTGATTGATATATTGATAGATAGATATAGATATAGATATAGATAGATAGATAGATAGATAGATAGATAGATAGATAGATAGATAGATAGATAGATAGATAGATAGATAGATAGATAGATAGATAGATAGATAGATAGATAGATAGATAGATAGATAGATAGATTGATAGATTGATAGATTGATAGATTGATATATAGAAAGATATGACTCACTTTGATACAGTTTACCGTACTCATCAGCATAATTCTGTTCCTTTCATACCCTGGATCTTATTCACCTCTTTTAGCATTTGTCCTGTTTCACGCGCGCCCTTCTGTCAGCCCCTCCTGACGTCTAAATGTAAAACAAAACCTGTATTAACCTTTAGCCTTGACCGAACTGTCAGAATAATAGCAGGACCAAGTTCGTTCCCTGCAAGACTTCACGTCAATTGCTGCAGGCTTATCGAGAAACTGGCACTCCTGACTTTGAGATTAACATGTCTGTTTCGCGTTATATAGTGTGCTTTATATTTGAGTCACTGAGATTCTAATGTCTGTTTTATATTATAAAGTTTTTTTTTTAAATTTGAGTGACTGAGATACTGTGCGTTATATAGTATACAGTGTATTTATATTTGAGGGAACGTGATTCTAATGTCTGTTGTATATTATGCAAGTGTGTTTTATATTTTAGTCACTGAGATTCTAATATATTTTGTATACTTTAGAGCAGTGAGGTAGCGTCAATAGACACAATAATGCATGGCGTCCCCTCCCATGATTAAACAACTTATAGGACAGACAATGCATTAGCACGAAACACCACCTGTTAACATTGGCTTGTTGTGTCTTTTTTAATTATTATTTCTGAAGTAAGCGCACACAAATGTATAATTAATTACTATTAACATCACAGAATTATAATCGCACGCTTTTTTTGCGAAAGTTATCTGTTCTTAACGCCACAAAGATTTAGCGTACTTATCCCTGACCGTCTGCATAATGTATATCTTCAAAGCGGAAACGTTCATTAGCTGATTAAGATCAAATTTTAAAATATCAATTACATTGTGCTTTCAGACGCTGGATTCAGGCCAATCATACGCTTAGAAATAACTTATAATGATGTTAGTTCTCAGAACGAAAAACGGAAATTCCCTAACTGTACTCAACATTTTCGCATTAAAAAAAAGAACAGACCCCTTAAACTGCATTACAAGATTATATGAGGTATTTTTTATACTAGTTAATTTTTTTTTATATAGGGCTGTTAATGAGTGCATCTGGTGAAAATAAGGGGGGGGGGAGTCTACCTACCTACTAAAATAAAAAGAACACTCAGCGTCCCCATCTAAAAATTCATCCTACTGTTATTTATGTATTTATTTTATATTTGAGTGAACGTGATTCCAAAGTCTATAGAGCTGTTATGTACGGTTTCTAATGTCTACACAGCTTGTGTGTGATGTTTCCAATGGCTATAGGGCTGCTATGTACTGTTTCCAATGTCTACAGAGCTTTTGTGTGCTGTTTCCAATGTCTATAGGGCTGCTGTGTGTTGTTACCAATGTCTTTAGAGATGTTTCCAAGCTTAAAACTAGAAAGTCTTACGCCCACATCAAATAAATTGAAGTTATTAATAACTAACGAATATCTTTCGAAACCATGTCCGGACAATAAAAAAAGGGTTATAATTTCTCACCTGACATGGCCATTTCTCCAGTCGACCCAGCTGTAAATTGGTACCTGCCGCATGCTTTAAGAGAGTTAAAGACAGAATGGTCATCTCTCCCCCCCCCCCCCCTTAAATAGTTTCTTTGGCTTAGTACATAAAACGGGTTCTTTATCCCCGATGTAGGTTGCTATACCATTATCTTATAATACATTGTGTAGGAGAAGAAATAGAAACATCTATTATTTTGGATGTAGTTTCATTACCCTTTCAATCATTATTTACCATGCGCAGTATCTTGTCATTCGTTTCTTTCTAACCTCGTTTCGGGGATTCCATGTAGGAGTTCCTTGATTTTATAGTTCCCCGTCTACGTGTTTTCCTGTTCCACTACAATTGTTATATTTCAGCAAATACCTTCTCGAAGTTTCTCCGAAAATAAAATAAGTATGTCAACAACCCCGATCATGCGGATTTCCCAACGATGCGTCATATATCTCTTTCATTGATGGAAGACCTTCTCATTTTATTTCGGATGGTTTGGTTTGGGTGTATCTTCTGCGATGTGATCGTGTTTGGTGATCTTTTATGATTTATATTTTCTTTATGGTGAGGTAGGCAATCCCAGACTCGAACTTTTCAAAAAGAGGATTAAACCACGGTCTTCTAGATATATATATGTGTATGTGCCATGGATCGACATCACAAAAAGAGTCGGTCATATAAGCAAAGATAAGTGGCGATGCGTGAGATCAAGCAGGACTTTTCTAGAAGAATGTTTGGTATCCACAACGTTCATACATTTTCTAGCTATGTGCCTGCTCGTGTAAAAATGTTTCAACTACGTGGCATCCTGACAAAGATTCTTGACAACCGCCTCTTCTTGTAAAGTTGTAGAATGATCTTATATTTCTAGAAGACCGTGGTGTAACTATTTTCTCTTCCAGTGCTTCTCAACATGAGTGATTTTGAGAGCCCAATCCACACAAAACTTCTTTGTTCACCTTTCCGGTCTCCACAATATACAGGGAAGTTGACCACATCACACCTAGCTCGCAATTATTCGCAGAAAATCCAGAGTTAGAGCAGTGTTGGCAATAAACCTTAATATAAAATGGACACTACTGTAAAAAAATATTACACAGTATAAACCGCATGTTTCTGGCTACACTGTAATCTGTACCGAATGTTATAAAAAAGACATGAAGATTCTGTCTACAAATTGTAACAATGTTGTGTTTTTGCCGTGTTACGCTCAACAAGTAGACTGACGGTATTGATTTTATTTTAACGTTGAATCAAACATGTTTAATGAGGTGCGCGGTAGCCTAGTTTGATACTGAGCTGAGCATGCTCAGCAAGTTACCCAGGGTGTCAGGTTCGAAACCACGTCCGGATAATAAAAAAAGATCCCGGTCGTGATTTCTTCCCTAACACGACCGTTCCTTCATTCCACCCAGCAGTAAATGGGTACATGACGCATAGGTTGGCGAAAATAAACATAACAAGGAAGGAAACTGGCAACCCCACCTAATTGTTGCTGCTGAGTACATCTTCATTCACGAATGCAGGTTTCTGTCATGGGATCTACCTTGCTTTACCAAGTGTTGCAGTTGGAGAAAGAGTTTATGTGTGAGGCACCGCAGTGCTTTAGGGATCACAGGCGTAGAGGATTGACATCGTGGTATTCGGGTTAACTAAAATGTACACCGTCCTTCCCAACGACGTGGCACTGGCTGAGAGTACCATTAATGTCACGTACCGTTTTATCTTCAATCGATAAGCTTAGAGGTTATCCACACAAAAATTCACTTTATAAACAAGTCGTCGTGAGCGAGATTCGAACATGCGACCTCTTCAGAACAAAGCGAACGGCTTAACCACTATGCTTGATAGATCCATTCCCTTATTTCATACCAAGAAGATTCAAACTCTCAGTGGCGAGCAACACTTGGTCAAGAAGCCTCTTCACTATAGGTGTAAGACATTATCAAGACGAAGAGATCAGGGAAACATAAGAAATTTTTTATTATATGGGTGTCATCTACTAGGATTGTGTTATTGCATGGTGTCTAGTCTAATGTGTCACTGTTCATGTCTTCATACATTCCACATGAGGATCACGTGTTAGATTAGATTTTAACTATCTACAATCATATTTTTTCAGAAAGCAATGGCAAACTACTGAACATATTTATATTGCCTAGAAAATAATTGCAACCAAAAAATGCTGGGTTGATGGTTACGTCCTGAATAGGTTACGCTACCAATTTATTATAAATTTATAAGCATATTGCTGAGACGTGTGTACCCTACCCAAATGTACCCGTGTTGTACAACGTATTGTACAACTTTTCCCGTGAGTTACCTGTATAAGTGTTGCAATGACATCTGAATGACTTCTGCAACTACTTACTTTAAACTTGTATAAGAGTTGCTATAGTTACCTGCACAACAGCTGGCATTTCTTACCTATATAAGTGTTACTGAAAATTACCTACGAAGGTGTTGCCACGTCTTACCTGTACAAGAGTTTCCTCGACTCACCTGCATAACTAATGTCATTTATTTACCTGTAGAATGGTAAAAGAACACACCGGTTGTGTGATATTTTATTTATTAATAGTAGAAAATGCCTCAGTCATGAATTGTTTCTCTATTCTAATCACATGCAAAACTTGTCTTCTGGTAGTTGTTGGTAAAAATTGTCTTTCTAGTTGTGGGTAAAAGTTTTCTTTTTAGTAATCCAGTCATGGGTAAAAGTTTTCTTTCTAGCCATAGGTAAATGTTTTCTGTCTATCCAACAACAAACATTATATTTTTATCCATGGGTAAAGGTTTTCTGCCTAGTACCAGATTATCTCGTACTATTTCGTCATCTTAAAGTAGCATCTCGTTCCTATTTTAGAGCAATGAATAGCAACACTGTCACGTCATGTAAAAGGGGACTAAAGTGGTTTAGGGGTGACCAATTCTATCCTATCCCATAAGCCAAGGTAACCCAAAAGCAATGATGTGTTAAGACGACAGGCACAGATATCGCAGCCTATATTCTTAAATCTTCATTCTATAAATCATGACACATCGCATTCCATTCTTCGGACTATAGTATGTTAACCGGAAGGGTTATGAGAACGTACGTAGAAGTGACGGTTTGCGCATAGAAGGTTTGCAACAAGGATCTTCTACACATTCTTGTCTCTTGTCTTGGTAGTGCACTCTGACATACTCAATTTTGTTCTCGTCTTATGTTTTCCTCCAATTGTCTCTGCGTTTTAGAGAGGCATTTTTGCCATTTCTATCTTTTCGAACAACTTTCTAGACATGGGAAGCAAGTTGTGTCGTTCCTACTTATCGTCGTTGATTTATATGTGTCTGTGATCCTTGATAATGGCCTTTCGGTCGAAACACCGATTTGTGTGTGTGCCGATGTTTGTTTCGTATTATTAGCAAAACTTTATCACCTTGATTCAAACTGTACCTTTCAGAGAGAGAGAGATAGAGATAGAGAAAGAGAGAGTGTGTGTGATGGCTTTTAGCGTATTTACCGACCATCTTAAAGCATATAAATCAGTGCTTCTCAACCTCCGACCTGGGCAACATGCCTACTGGGCCGAGAAAAGTTTTCCTAGAAAATTGAAAAGCTATTTATGGGTAAGTCAATATAGAAATTGTTTTGGACGTTCCCTAATTTTATAAAACAATCATTACGAAAACAATTTCTCTTCGGGGACTACTGTCCCACAAAAGTTGAGATGCACTGCTATAAATTAAATTGTAAAGCTTAGCCTAGTTAGTAAGTTAGAGACTGCATTGTGCTTATGTTCCGAATACCTCAGTGAAACCTGATGTTATATTTCAAAGGTGAGAACTGGCCTCCAAAATTTGAAACCGAGTAGGATCTGCAATTGCTGAATGAAATGTAATTGAGACATAGGGCTAAAGCTATGGCCATGGAACCTGATATTCCTCAGTATCGCACGTCAGCATGCGTCGAACAGGTGATAGTGTGTCATAAACCTGGTTCCAAAGGTAGATAAATCGTTTGTGCCAATCCTATTTGTGGCAGCAACATCGTCTGAACCTGATGTTATGTCTTAAGCTGGTATACTTAAAATGTTGATATTTTAAACTGTTGGCAGCTGCAAAAGGATTGACTTAATTGTACTGAGGTTTTTAATGTGTACTACATCCAGGCACGTATATAAGGGAGAGAGATGTTCAATTCCCCCCCCCCCCAGCAAATCGGAACATGTTTTAGTACTAGTAACTTGGCCAATAGGCTGCTAAAAAGCCTCAAAAACCCTCAGAAATTTTTATTCGCATAAAAGGTTATCACACTTACCATCACGAAGTGATTGGGAACACGTAAACAGACGCTTAACTTTTTTTTAAGCTACAATCCACGCTCTAGAGCAAAACATATCTACGGTCCTGGTAAAGTCCTTCTAAACAAGGGTTATTAACGCTTAGTTAGCGCCACGCTTAAGAAATCTTTTTCAAACATTGATAAGAGAGGTGTTTGAAACCCCCGCCCCATTCCGTATGAAGTGAGAATATGAAATTTAGTATTAGAAAACAAGACATAAGAGCAGATGAAAACCCCGCCGCTGTATGTTGTTCTCTCCAAATTGCCAAAATCACAATAATTCCAAAGATAATAGGAAAATGTTAGGTTTCTTTAGGTCAACTCCCGCCCACTCTTACCAAAGTGGAGCCGACGGCCCCGTAAACATCTCCATTCCCTCTCCTCCAAAAAAAACAAAAAACATTTGTACTTCTTATACACACATTGTCTAGAATTTAGATCAATTATTAAATCTCACAACGTGAGATTAACCTGATATCTGAGCTGTAAACCATGACACAGAGCATTGCATTATCCTGGATGCATCCTGCTAATCTGTAGGAGTTTGAGAACGCTTTTGAATTCTCAAAATTTGGTAGGAAACGTGTCTTATATAGATCATAGAAACTATAGTTCATAACGCTATTGTTCACAGCGTCTAGAAATTTGCTGTGTACTGACGTCACACTGATCCACACTAAATACACAACATTTATATGACGTAGTGTCATCATGAATGTAAATTAGTACACAATGACTCTGTAGACACCCGATATTTTTGTAAAATATGTATTACAGTGTGCATTTATGGTATGCTACTGTTTCACACCAAACAGCAACTATGTTTCTACAACAATAAGAGAAGACACCAAACAGCAACTATGTTTCTACAACAATAAGAGAAGACACCAAACAGCAACTATGTTTCTACAACAATAAGAGAAGACACCAAACAGCAACTATGTTTCTACAACAATAAGAGAAGACACCAAACAGCAACTATGTTTCTACAACAATAAGAGAAGACACCAAACAGCAACTATGTTTCTACAACAATAAGAGAAGACACCAAACATCAACTATGTTTCTACAACAATAAGAGAAGACACCAAACAGCAACTATGTTTCTACAACAATAAGAGAAGACACCAAACAGCAACTATGTTTCTACAACAATAAGAGAAGACACCAAACAGCAACTATGTTTCTACAACAATAAGAGAAGACACCAAACATCAACTATGTTTCTACAACAATAAGAGAAGACACCAAACAGCAACTATGTTTCTACAACAATAAGAGAAGACACCAAACATCAATTATGTTTCTACAACAATAAGAGAAGACACCAAACATCAATTATGTTTCTACAACAATACGAAGAAAGTGTTAGACTTATATCAGACATGTACTTAGGATGAATAAAAACTGCTACTGCAAGCTTTACAATGGGTACCAGATGACAAATGAAAAAGAGGAAGATCTAGAGAGATTCATTGAAGAACAACAAAGAAAGAAGATATAATTATAAGTCTTTAAAAAAATGCAAAAATTACAAAAGTAGCATCACATAGCTCGAAATAGATATCTTTGGTGTCTGCCCGTTGCTGTATTCAGCGCTGAATGTATATATATAGATATATAGATTGTTTCACAAAAAGATGCAAATAATGTGTAAGGACCTATGCCAAAATATGTGTGGCACATGACCGGGAGGTTAGAGCAGTGATCTCACATCGGTAAGGTATGTGGTTCGACTCCCGGAAAGTACTGAGTTTTTGTTTGTTAATGATAAATTTAAAAAAGTCACCCTAAACACGACGTTGCGACTGCAAGAGCATACAGCCTCGATCACAGTTACATGCACCCCCGCCGTGCAACTGTAGCTACACATGAAGCTGCGTTATACTCTATGCATGCAGAGCATGGACAGATATTTTGTAATCAACACTTGGCAGTCTAAGACGCCCCTACTATTTCCACAATCTCAGAGGGACGGTAGCATTACCATTACAAAAACACTACCCTGAACTCTAAACAACGCAGTAGGCTGCATGCCTAGATCGTAACTCGGATTATTCCGCACCTAAAACGATGCTCAGTAACCTCTAAAATGGACTTTGTTCTTTCTTGATCAATTTCAAACCTGCTAACGCGTACAAAAAGAAAGGCATATGACTTGCCCACTAGCTACGATTTTTTTTTAATAGTTGAAATAAATGTGTCACTGTTAAATAGCTGTGACATTTGTTCTGCTATTATTGTTATTTATTATAGTTGTTTGTACAGCGACTGTTGTTGGCATGTTCTCTTGTAGTTATTACTGTAGTTGTTACACTGTTGTTACTGTAGTTGTTACACTGTTGTTATTGTAGTTGTTACACTGTTGTTATTGTAGTTGTTACGCTGTCGCTGTTGTAGTTGTTAACTGTTGTTATTGTAGTTGTTATACTGTTGGTTATTGCACTGTTGTTACTGTAGTTGTTACACTGTCATTGTTGAGATTGTTACACTATCCGTGGTATTTCACTGGTGCTGCTGCAGTTATTACTCTGTTGTTGTTGAGATTGCTACTGTTGTTATTATTGTTTCTGTTGTTATCGTTACTATCGCTTGTAGATTGGGTAAGCCACGGGTACTACCCGCAAACTTTCGTCACGCAGACCCGAGGATGTATAAATATCCTGGAGGCCGTGGACGTGATTGATTGATTTAATGCGAAACCGCACAAACGAGGCTGTGCAGAGAACCACGACCTAGAGCACGTGAGTTTGGATTATTTGACTTTAAAATCTCTCCGACATGAAAACCATCATAAAACGCAAATTCATAAACAATTCTCTAAAAAATTGTAGATTTACTCTAACTTGTTACTGTAAACACAGACGCTTTAGGAATGCTGAAGTACAGAAGAAATACGGAAATGACGTCTGATGTAGATAAGACAGACGGCGAGAAAGATGTCTGACATCTTGATACAACAGACGTTGTTCATAAACAATCATGAAAGTGCTTGTAGAAACCGAGAAGGTTTAATTCGGTTGCGATACAAAATATTGCATAGTTGTTGAATAGGTTAAAAGAAGGGGAAGTAATAGGTAGAAATAGAACACAGGGAGTAAAGTAATAGCGGAAGAATTATTTATATTTTCGTGATTTTTTTAATGTTGAGGAGTGCATGTAATTCCTCGAATGTCGCATAGCTTGAGCTTTGGTACCCACATTTTGGTGACTGCGTCAGTTATTAATTTTATTTTTTGTTGTTGCTATGAATCGCAATTGATATCTGAACTTCGACGAATTTATTCGCCGAAATGTCGGATCTACATTTCGGCCTAAAGGCCTCCATCAGGAACACAATATAACTCACGACGAGTAAATAACGGCAGTCTACGTCCATTACAGAATATCTATATGGGAAAAATTCCCTCATCGAAGACGAATATGACAGGACATTGGCGCAAATAAAACGGTGACAACGCATTTCCATTCTCTGGACTAAAAGTAAAGAAAGTTAATCCATATCATTTATTAATGCTGTAGAACTATAAGATTTTAGCGTTCTCAGATTTCAGTGGCTCTGCTATATGAGGGCGGTAGTCATCTACTCTCCCTCGTAGTCTACTTCCCGAATTAATTCGGTACCCAATTAATACAAACACTTGGAAATATAACAGCAGAAGAGCCAAATAGAAGAGCAAAATACCGTACACTCACTCTCCTCTCAACACTGAAAGGTACATGAGGACAGAAAGGAGAAGAAGAAGAATTAAGGCTAGGACAACACGGAAGCCGCTGCAATCTAAAAACATTTCCGCCTCAAATGGGGAAAGAATCCAGGAACAGTCATTTGCGAAGCCAGTGCGCTAACTACTTCGCGGCTCCCTACGCTCAACGCCTCTCTAGACTACACCTTGTTGGAAATCTAGTCAGACCATTATCCTGCTACAAGAGCTACAATTAAGTGTTAGAATAAACACTGAAGAAGAACTTCCAATTTAAATAGCTAGGTCACCAGACGAGTAATTTATCCATTACTTCCACGATGTTACACGTTAAAAATGTTCCACGACGTAAAATGTTACTTCCGCGATGTTACACGATGTTAAATCTTATGTCCACGATGTTACACGATGCTAAATGTTACTTCCACGATGTTACACGATGCTAAATGTTACTTCAACGATGTAAAATTTTACTTCCGCGATGTTACACGATGTTAAATCTTACTTCCGTGATGTTACACGATGTTTAATGTTATTCTCACAATGTTACACGATGCTAAATGTTAATTCCACAATGTTACACGATGTTAAATGTCACTTTCACGATATAATTGTTAGGACAGATCTTTTTGGAGATCAATGACTGCCAGTTGCAGCCGTTTTAATGCAGCATGATGATAGTGATACGATACTGCAAGTGCGTTCTCTAGTGAGAGTTTGTGTGTGTTCGTGTATAGTACACTCACAAAACACAATAAATGTATACATATGTGAGCGTATGTTACAATATGTTTGTTCTGGAATGTTTATGATTAGTTGACACAAGCTGCACAAACCAATAGGATATTGTTCTCTCTTAGCACATCCCGAGAAGTATACACGCTGATGGTTCTCATATCTCACTATTTACATACATTTCATAACCGCCTGCGGAATAGTCCCGTTACGGTCATGAGTTATTTGGTTAAATAATTGTAATTTATGTGGTGAGGTACGTCTATTTCAACCGCGGACGCCAGTCTCGGTTATATCAGAGCTTTACAACCATGAAAATGTAATGAAGGTTACAGTTCTGATTAACAATATAGCATTTTGTCTAGTTGTATTCTCATTTTAACTCTCCAACTCCGACAAGCCGTATAAGCATCCAATTAATCAGACCCATTCTGCCGGTAAGTTGCTATAAGTTCAATTTTTGTTGTTACTTTTAAATATATTACAGCAGGATAAGAAAACTCCACGAAGATAAGGTAACAAAGTCGTCGTAAAGTCGTTGCTGTTCTTAAAGATAACTTTTTAATTGATATTCTTTGACCCCAAGAAGCAATGTCTATAGTAATATTAAATCAGCTTAGCTGGTACGTAAAAATGTCTAGATTGTTTCCGTTTGTAATATTTTGTCAGAAACCACTGTTACATACTTTCGTTACAAACAATAACAGATGAATCATACAAAATAGTGATAAAATACTAACGTACATATGAGTAAAATTTGTATTGAAAATACAAGCAGTAAATTAAAATGTTCAATTATTTTGTGTCTACCAGACCACCCCGCCCGTTCAACTTATGTGAGATCAGGTTATTTCTACAACAGAATATTATACATACTACATATTACATCCTGGTGGCTCCTGACCTTGTACAGTCTGCCCTACTTGTAAACAATCAAGCTTCACACAGAAGCAAGTCGTAAGAATGTAACGTAAACACAGAGCAGACGATGAAAGATAAGTGTAGGTGAATACACCCAAATATGTGGTAACCTGAAACAGAAGACAATAGTGGCTTTTTTTCTCAGCACAAACACGGCTTTTTAGATATATGTTACAGTGTGAGGAGATTTAGATGAACTCCTTATATAGAAGAAGCTGGGCAACTTGCCGAGAGGGTTACAGAATGGCAATGAGGACAACGTTCTGTAAAGGACACGTTTAGAAAAATAGCACGGAGATCGTCTCGACCGGGCTTAGAGCATAACCACGCTCCAGCAAAGACCTACGTAGAGAAAGTAAACATGACATGAAGTCTGATTTTATTTATTATTTCCATGCATTTCGTTTGTTGTCTTTGGCTATTTTTTTTACATGCGACTCAAAGTATATAAATAGTGACCAACGAACATCACGACAATACTTTAAAAACTTCACGAATGAAGGCTTGTTTACTTTCTGTACACATGTCTTTACTTCCAAAGGTCTTGCTTAGAGGCAGAGACTTAGCAGCTAATAGAATCCAATCCCCTTTTAGATAATTTAGCACGCACAAAATGTACTTTCCGTGCAATGTGTAGGCTTACTATTTCGTCGACATGCTGGGACCCCTCCAAGATAGGGACCCAAACTTACAGCCTAGTTTGCCTTGGGTCCTCCAGGGTAGTGACCATAGGCTAAAGCCTAGTTTCTCTGGCAGAAATTCAACACTTAATATCCTATGTGATTTGTCACGTTATGAATATTGTTCTACATACGAGTCCCTCGACAATTACACACACCTGCTGGCTCCTCTAAATCATCCTTCAAAAGTGACGCTATTGAACTGTATCCATGATTCTCTTTGGTCACGTTGTATACATTGTGTCGACAGCGAATGATAATCACGGCAAAAGTAAAATACTGAAAAAAGAATGATTCCCAATTTCGCACACATATCTTAAATGGATGATGTTCACGATTAAAAAATTTCATTTTTGAATTTTACCTTTTAATATTTGAATTTTACCATGAACTACAATGTATGTTGACAGACACAGTGACAAAATAAAATCACTGTCAAAGTAAGTTGCTTCACTTCTGAAGCATGATTTCTAATGAGTCTACAGGACTGTATAATAGACGAATGGCTGAAAATAGAACTAGTGCCTGCATTTCCGTTACAGTTCTGTTGTTGATTTGTTTTCAAGCGTAATATAAGTACTTGTCAAATTGGGTATCAAGTCCTTGACTTAAGTTAGCCTGTGTTTGTGACCGGAACCTGAAAGGTGGTCCAATAACAGCGGTACTATTCACTGTTATCTGCCATGAATGGCGTAAGAGGTGACAAAGGGTATTTTAAAGTGAACTTGGTTGTCCCATTCAATATAGGGTCAAAGTGATCCAGAGTCATTCCGAATTCGGATTTGTCAGGACGAACGGCACATATACCGCTGCAAAGATATAAAACATGACAATTCAATTCATTTTCTGAATTACCTCCTGATAGTGTGCAGGAGTTTGAGAATGAACGTAGAAAAAGAAGAACTAATGTAGCTAGAAAATGCATATGTATATGTATAGGGTTTTGAAGTTTTGTTTACAACTAACTGTTTGTGTGACGTGGCAATTCTTGAACAAATCCTGGTGTGTTTAGAAGGCTGTGGTTTACAGACATCTAGATTTCAATCTCTAGATGTCTGTAACTGCTTCAAGCCACATTGTTGACGCTATAAATTCTTGAATTTCATTGCTCTTTTCGCACTCCCATCTCTGTCCTGTATTAAATATGTGTGTTTGTTAGTTTTATTCGTGCAATCTGTCTTCTTGTTTATGTTTTAGATTTCAGACTGAATACAGATATGTTTGTTGTGTGTTTATGAGTAGCAATCTGATTTAGGCGTTGCCACATATCGCGTGGTAGCACAAAAGAAATTTGCCATGGGTAATACATCCAGGATGTACATGTTCTCTGTAATAATAGCATGATGTGAACCTAGCCTGGTTGATGGAACCAAATTTATTCTCTCCTCTATAACAGAGATTTAAAAAATATTTTACTAACCCGATCGGCTCATTTCTAATTACTACATGCAATTGCCTCTGTACTCTGAAAATATGAAATCACAAGCTATCTTTAACAGTACTGTAAGCTACGATACCAACCAGTAATAAGGAGGAAATTATTACATAAAAACTCTGATGTTGCTATTTGAAAACAGTGTTCAGAACGTAATAGACTTCCGGAGACAGCGCCTAAAGCCACCATTGATGTTGGAGACAACGCCTAAAGCCACCATTGATGTTGGAGACAGCGCCTAAAGCCACCATTGATGTTGGAGACAGCGCCTAAAGCCACCATTGATGTTAGATGTTGGAGACAGCGCCTAAAGCCACCGTTGATGTTAGATGTTGGAGACAGCGTCTAAAGCCACCATTGATGTTAGATGTTGGAGACATCGTCTAAAGCCACCATTGATGTTAGATGTTGGAGACAGAGCCTAAAGTCACCATTGATGGTAGATGTTGGAGACAGCGCCTAAAGCCACCGTTGATGTTAGATGTTGGAGACAGCGCCTAAAGCCACCGTTGATGTTAGATGTTGGAGACAGCGCCTAAAGCCACCATTGATGTTAGATGTTGGAGACAGAGCCTAAAGTCACCATTGATGGTAGATGTTGGAGACAGCGCCTAAAGCCACCGTTGATGTTAGATGTTGGAGACATCGTCTAAAGCCACCATTGATGTTAGATGTTGGAGACAGAGCCTAAAGTCACCATTGATGGTAGATGTTGGAGACAGCGCCTAAAGCCACCGTTGATGTTAGATGTTGGAGACAACGCCTAAAGCCATCGTTGATGTTAGATGTTGGAGGCAGCGCCTAAAGCCACCATTGATGTTAGATGTTGGAGAATGAGCCTAAAGTCACCATTGATGTTAGATGTTGGAGACAGCTCCTAAAACCACCATTGATGGTAGATGTTGGAGACAGCGCCTAAAGCCACAATTGATGGTAGATGGTGAAGTAGCGCCAAAAAGCCACCATTGATGTTAAATGTTGGAGACGAACTAAAACTGTTACTTCGAAAGCTCAGACTAATCTTAGATAATGGGAATTCGAGGTATTCAAACACCCCCCCCCTTTCTTGTCCTAGCTAATCGAAAGATGACCTTTAGCACTAGAAACATGGTCCAAAAGCGATCCAAAAGTCCACAATAGCGATTACTCACAAAATTTCATGAAAATCTTCATCAAGAATGAGGTATAGTACATGAAAACGCATGGGTAATCTTTGTTTAGGTCACTCCCCTCTCAACCTCCCTCCTTTGTAATGAAAACATATCTACGGTCCTGCAAACATCGCATTATGTTTTAAAGTTACTTCGTCGTTCAAAATTAGACTTCCAAATTCATGGCTATGACAAATATAACAGTCAACCCCAACAATGTCATATAGTTTTTACAGTCAAACCCAACAATGTCATATAATTTTTTGTCAAACCCAACAATGTCATATAGTTTTTACAGTCAAACCCAGCAATGGCATATAGTTTTTAGTCACACCCAGTAATGTCATATAGTTTTTACATTCAAACTCAAAAGTGACATATAGCCACAGTCTTTCATGAATGGAGACATGGCATATCCAAGTACCTCTATTTAAAAATTTTTTTTTTTTTAAAGGGAATTTTGTTGCTGACAGCAAATGCTACAATTTCCTCAGAAAAAGTAACACCATAGTTCAGCCGGTAAGCTTTGCAAGTAAAACATCGAACTGGTGACGCCGTGAATACGATACAAATGGTTGAACTGTACTTTGTATAGTTTCCTTTTATCCAAATGATCGCTTGAAACGTATTTTTCAATGACCATGTGTTCTTGTCAGTCCCAATTATGGACATTTTATCAAAGTTTCTTAAGAAGAAATGTATCTCATCATTTACCTGAAGCAGGAATGTAAGTACAGAGAGTGCGAGAGAGAGAGACAGACAGAGAGAGACAGACAGAGAGAGACAGAGAGAGAGACAGACAGAGAGAGACAGACAGAGAGAGACAGACAGAGAGAGACAGACAGAGAGAGACAGACAGACAGACAGAGACAGACAGACATACAGAGAGAGAGACAGACAGACAGAGAGACAGACCGAGAGAGACAGACAAAGTGAGAGAGAGATACAGAGAGAGACAGATAGAGAGAGATAGACCGCAAAATCTATTTTGAAATAGAAAGCTGCTCAACTCACAAATAATCAGAGTAAAAGTGATGCAATATCTTTTAACACTTCCATGGACATCATGGTCAAGAGAGGCCAAGTAACTCCCACCATCTTGAAATTACTAAATTACTAACAACTAGTATCGATAAACAAATATTAAATCAACACAAGAACGACAACTACAATATCCTAGCCGTAGCTAACAAACATCTGGGCTTCTATGAACGTTACCTTAACAAACACCTTCTTAGAACCTTTGAACGTTACCTTGACAAACATCTTCTGTGCCCCTATGAATGTTACCGAAGGAAACAACTTCTTAGAACCTATGAACATTACCTTGGCAAACATCCTCTGACCACCTATGAAAGTTACTTTGACAAACATCTTCTGGCCACCTATGAACATTACCTTGGCAAACATCCTCTGACCACCTATGAAAGTTACTTTGACAAACATCTTCTGGCCATCTATGAGCATTACCTTGGCAAACATCCTCTGACCACCTATGAAAGTTACTTTGACAAACATCTTCTGGCCATCTATGAATGCTACCTTGACAAACATCTTTTGGTCACCTGTTCATGTTACCTCGAGAAACATCTTCTGGCCACCTATGAACATTACCTTGACAAACATCTTCTGGCCACTTATGAACATTACCTTGACAAACATCTTCTGGCCACCTATGAATGCTACCTTGACAAACATCTTTTGGTCACCTGTTCATGTTACCTCGAGAAACATCTTCTGGCCATCTATGAACATTACCTTGACAAACATCTTCTGGCCACTTATGAACATTACCTTGACAAACATCTTCTGGCCACCTATGAACATTACCTTGACAAACATCTTCTGGCCACCTATGAACATTACCTTAACAAACATCTTCTGGCCACCTATGAACATTACCTTGACAAACATCTTCTGGCCACCTATGAAAGTTACTTTGACAAACATCTTCTGGCCATCTATGAATGCTACATTGACAAACATCTTTTGGCCACCTGTTCATGTTACCTCGAGAAACATCTTCTGACTACCTATGAACATTACCTTGACAAACATCTTCTGGCCACCTATAAACATTACCTTGACAAACATCTTCTGGCCACCTATGAACATTACCTTGACAAACATCTTCTGGCCACCTATGAACATTACCTTGACAAACATCTTCTGGCCACCTATGAACATTACCTTGACAAACATCTTCTGGCCACCTATGAACATTACATTGGCAAACATCTTCTGGCCACCTATGAACATTACCTTGGCAAACATCCTCTGACCACCTATGAAAGTTACTTTGACAAACATCTTCTGGCCATCTATGAATGCTACCTTGACAAATATCTTTTGGCCACCTGTTCATGTTACCTCGAGAAACATCTTCTGACCACCTATGAACATTACCTTGACAAACACCTTCTGGCCACTTATGACCATTACCTTAACAAACATCTTCTGGCCACCTATGAACATTACCTTGACAAACATCTTCTGGCCACCTATGAACATTACCTTGACAAACATCTTCTGGCCACCTATGAACATTACCTTGACAAACATCTTCTGGCTATCTATGAACGTTACCTTGACAAACATCTTCTGGCCACCTTTGAAAGTTATCTTGTCAAAGATAATCGACAGAATGTTATAAAATCCTATAAGTAGTTGTATGAACAATAATAATGTCTTGAACCAGAAATAATATGAATCATAATCATCAACAAAAACCATCACAGCAACGAAGATTTGCTGCATTGATCCTCCAATATTCTCTTATTCTTAGTGGTGCACTCTGCTAGATTGTAACCCGTCTATCTCGTGATGTTTCTGAACAGAAACTAGAAATTTAGTAGCGTTTACACAGTAACATATGCTTTAAGCTACTACACGGACCAGTTCTGACAAAAACATATGACAAGCTCTGCCGTTCAATAGTAGGCTTATTGAAGAATGAAAGAGAAAAGTGCAGCTGAGAAAATAAACACAAGAAGTACAGTTTTACGTGCTATGGTTTACTCAACAAGCTATGCATGCGGTTGCGTCTATAGGTCTCACCAATGGGTAATAGCCTATGGACAACTGGATCAGGAACTAAGCAACCAATGAACTCAAGAAGCTACACTTTATGAGCGAAAGTTATATAGAGCAAGGTTATAGGCGAAACACAGTTGTTCGTTCGTCGGAGTCGACGATGACCATTAAGTTCAGCTGGATATGATGAAGATGATGATGTCTGCGGTGTGCCCGACTGTGACTAATGAGTCACACGCGTGTATGAAATTGTCTACCACACTCTGAGCATTCTTGATTACAAACAAGCGACACAGCACTGGGGACATTCCCACATATGCTCTGCTTGCCGTTCCGTCAGCCATCTAAAAGTGCATAAGCTCAGTGTCCCAGTCAGTTGCTGATTACGTGTTCTTCTGATCTTTCCGGAGAGGGAGCACTTTCTCCCATCGCCTCTAGTCACTCCCATTTCTACAATTCTCTGAATATGTACACATTGTCTCGTTCGACCTCCTCCTCCTCTAGTAAGGTATCCATAACTGCCCTAAAATCAATTCAATCCTGTCTCTTCTTATCTGGGTGCCGTTCACCAAGGCTTTACCAGCCAACACATCGACTCTTTCGTTTCCCATGACTCCATCATGACCTGGACAGTAGATCTTACTCTGAGCATGTGTGGGATGAATCTGTGGGATATTGAGCAGATCTTGCTTTTCTTCCAGCGCGTTTTTGTTATACAACCTGATGTCTTAGGTTCTCCGCAGCTGCTACACCACTCTGGATTCTGCATGAGACATGGTGTAACGTCGTTGTTGACCTTTTGTGAAGGGATTCAATGCAGGTGTACGGCTGCGATTGACATAAGCAGTGGTGGATAAAGTAACCCCCACGGGTCAAATCAGTCTTTCCAATTCATTTGTATCTCCACTCCGGGATAATCTCAATGTTCTATATACTCTGGTTCCAGATCTTATATGTTCTATATACTCTGGTTCCAGATCTTATAATGTTCTATATACTCTGGTATCAGATCTTATAATGTTCTATATACTCTGGTATCAGATCTTATAATGTTCTATATACTCTGGTTCCGGATCTTATAAAATGCTACATAGAGCTCAGAAGCACTTATAAAAAAAGTTTTTATCTCAATCAATCAAGCGTCATGCCGAGTGGCGTAATGGACCTTGCTTCTCCACAACTCTTTATCTTTTATGTTAATAAGATCAGTTGATAAATTATATTTCTTAACCCAGTGCCAACGCAAAAATTTCACTCTTTGTCTTCCTCTTTATCTCAATACCACATAATAAAGCCCAGTTCAGTCAGATGACCTATAAGATTGCCCAAATCTAACGTAAAGAGTGTTTGCAAGAGGACTCTGTTTATCGCAATGTCATTAGAGGGATAGATTGAACTGAAGATTTGGACCCTGTGTTCTTGCTCCGACTGCTGAACTCGGAGTGATATATGCTGCTAAATAAAGGAAGAGTTGATGGGAGCATAAGACACTACATCAATCAATGCATAACAATAACATATATGGAGAGGTGTCTGCTTCAGTCCTGCATTCCACTGGATGCAACTACAAGCGACAACGAGATCACAATCGTATATACGCAACTGATTCAAACGCAAAGAGTGCTAAGAAACAGCGTCCTTTACAAGCTTAAGAAATTGGCTTCTCAAAGTCGCATAGAAAGCACGCGATTTCGTTGCACCATCTGTATTTGGAGCAGTCTCGTGTATAGGCTCGTAATCGCTTGAGGTCGGTTTCAGTGGACGGGAACTCAGAGTCTGAACTCTTCGTGTCCAGTTGACACATCACCGATAATTCTCAAACTGCTAAGCACCATGCCACTGGCAAGGTAAATGCATCAGATTATGCTCTGATTCAGCGTTCATGTCGTTTAACCGAAGATACATCAATGATTGTGACTTTAAACGATACAATTCCTCAACAATATGTATTATATCTTGCATGTTGCAGATAGATAACATTCGTTATGAGTGTAACGTTTAATCCGTATTTGTCTGTGAACATTGTCGTGCTAGATTGTAGGTATAGTCAGCATGCAATTGCTGCAGAGTTGAATGACCTATTCTTTAAAAATTGCATTTGTTCTGAAGTTAAATTAGCGATCCGTACAGTAAATTAATTAATCTTAACCCTTTATTACACCATTTAATGTTTTCCATGATAAAAATATGATTTATACACAATATTTCAAGCGTATTAGGATCAAGTATGAATAATATGTTAAAATAATATTAAGAATGGTTGCATATTCATGTTTTTTGGGCGTGGCACAAACATGTTCATAGGTGGAACTATGAAAATTCTGTTAATTTTTTTATAAAGAGTCGAGTTTATTTCTACCAAACTCTGAATAAATAAATAATTAAAACAAAGTGGCATCAATACTAAATATTTCAGTTTAGAAAACTAACTAAATTGAAACTAAATAAGAGAAATATACCTTGTAAAATGCACACAATTTGTTTTCTGACACAATTTTTTGTTACAAATGTAAACACATGCCGAATATCATACAAGTCATCTTGCACGATTCAAGGACAATATTTGTCTTTACAAGGGAAACAACTGTGAAAATTGTGAATTAAGAAATGACCGAGATATTCCAGTCGAAGTGGTTTTAGTATAAATAATTGACACCATGTAATACAGTTTTAAGTGTGTCTGTATAAGCTGAAAGAAAGAGAGAGAGAGAGAGAGAGAGAGAGAGAGAAGGGTGGTGTTTAACTGTTTTTGTTGAGATGTAAAGGGTTACTTACTATACGAGAGGAAAGCAAACAAACCTATATATCTTCCTTCATTAGACAAAGGCGATAGACTTACATCGGCCATGTTCTCAGAATTAAGAGCTTAAGAATTCCTCATCAGTCACTAAATTGGGTGCCACTGGGAGTAAGAAGAAGAGGGAGACCTAGAGACTATACAAAGAACCATAATAGAGAAGGCATGTCAATGAACCTAAACAACACGCAAGAATTGATAGAGCTGGCAAAAGAAAGAAAAAAGACAGAAATGGAAAGCTATGGTTTCTGCCCTATGCGCCGCCTTTGGCCCTGAAAGAACATAACATAACGAGTTCCTTGTCAAGTGTACAGTCCTGTTGACTCATCGGTGTCATCTTTCAAAAGTGACGCTATTTGAATTTGCCCGTGATTTCCATTTATCCCTTTGCGAACACTTTGCGTCGATAGCTAATGAAAATCATGGAAAGTATCAAATAGCGACACATTCGAAGGATGATTTCCCATGAGTCCTGATGATGTATACTTGACGACTAACTCGAGTTAAAGCAATGTTTTATCATTGATTGATTTTAGGATTTGATACGCTTTCTATGCCGAACACGAATGTGCTGGGTCGGAAGGCGCAAAATAACGTAGCTCAGCAGTGAAATTGGCAGCGTAATGTGTCTCACATATCGAGTAGAAAATGACGAAATTTCGCGTTGGCTATCAGAGAGCAGAAGTAGATACGCTTTAGATGACCATTATTTCAGGCATGTCCTGTTGGAACCTGATAGTTAATGGATTTCTCCATATGTGCCTATTCACGTTATCACCCTACCGCGGTGTTTTGACGATATAACACTACTCGCCCGTGTCATTACTTGTCTAGATTTGCTATAGTAGGCCATATCGAGATCATTGGCAGTATAGAAGACATTCCAACAGAATTAATTAGGGCTCCATTCATTGCGTTTCTTAAAATATTTGTGGTGGGTTTTCTGTTAGTCACTATTTATATACTTGGATTGGTCGTTGCTAATTTTGACATGCGATTCATTCCAAGTATGTAAATAATGATCAACCGAAAGCCAAACAATAATATTAATAAAACGTAACGTATGGGGGTCCTAATTATGTTAGAAGGTCTTTATTTGCGACTCTCATGACCCTATTCGTTTTCTATAAGTTCTGATCGTCCTTTACATAAGTTCTATTTATCCATTTTCTGAGGCTTAGTGAACTCAGATATTCATAAAAATGGTTTGGACACCTTATGAGAATGAAACATAACTAACTAGAACATATAACATAAGAAGATCCAGGTACAAGGCAAAAGAAAAAATTGAACAAGGTAACATCAAGACAAAGCTGAATAAATACGGATTCAACGCAGCCAAGGCGACACATCTGACCTTGGAATTACAACTAAAGCTCGAAAGGAGAGCAAAGAATAGCAACACTGTTTACCTTCCATGCATGTTGTACGAGGCAACTAAGGAGGTTATGGGATAGAGTTGGCTGCCCCATCCTATATAGGGTCATGTTGAAGTCGGATGTGTCAGGCCAAAAGGCGCAGATATCACAACAATGCGTAAGCCATGATACAGCGCATTCCGTTCTCCGGACTACATCCTGCTGATCTGCAGGAGTTTGATAACGAACGCAGAAGAAGACTAAACAATAACCCCCACCCCATCTCGGGATGAGGTTATTATAATTGCAATACTACGCACATCTAACAATATAACTTCTCTTTAGCGGATGTCTGGCACGCCTTACAGCGTCAGGGCAGTGATACGCCTTACAGCGTCAGGGCAGTAAGAAATATCTGGATCGGGCCTTGATATGTTCATCATACACATTTTACATTATCTTTATCTGTACTTCAAGAGATGTCGTTTAGTATCGAAACGTCTGCTCTTGTCATTCATAATTCTGGTATTTTTATCCGCACCTCTAGCTTCTGTGTGGTCCTGCTTTTATACTTCCAGGTAGGCCTAAGTGAAAGCACTTTGTAGAAAGGTCAAGAATGTTGGAATTGTGGAAGTGGTTGGCTACTTACGATCAATTGAGACATTAAAAAGCACCTTTCGGATATTTTTTAATTTAAAAGCCGTAGATTGGGGAGAGTTTTAGGGGACCAACCTCTTTTATCAACCTCTATTACCCCCTAGCAAATTAGAACATAACTTTTAGTACTAGAAATGTAGCCAAAGGGTGAGAAAAATCCCCCACGTAAAGATTTTTTGGCAAAGATATCACATTTCTATTTAAAAAAAGATGGAATTTCAGACACAAAAAAAAACAACCCCAAAAACGGTGCAAAGAACTATTTTTATCCAGGTAGAATCCCCCCCCCCCTCTACTCGAAACGTTACTTATTTATGTCGTAGATGTTCAGACATGAAAAAAATGTTTGATAAAAGAAAGTATTTGAGAAGAGGATTTTAACGAAACTAAATTATGCGATGATGAAAGTAATCATCCAGGAGATATCACTAGCATAGATAGTGGTTTTGTAAATTAAAAAAAAATCTGTTGGCTTTGTGCTCAAGGAGTCTCAGGTTTGAATCCAGCTTGCGTCGTCATGCTAATAAAATTGATTTTAACTCCGGAGATTTTCGCATGAAGCTACGAAGTTACCTGGTATATGTAGTACTCTCGGCAGTTGGCGTGCCACTTTGATAAGAGGGACTTAATCAAAATGTGGTACCATGAGTACAATTTTGTGGTGCGCACATGTTAAATAATCAGGTTTCATGTTACACAGCTGCTGGTGCGCCTCTCTGTCTATTATCTCTGACTTCAGCGCATGTGCTAGCTTGAGAAGGCCCGTGGTTCTAGCTTCCAACCTCTATTGGCTGGGCTAAGTCCCGATGAAAGCCTTTAATGAGCTGGCCTCGATGATGACGACAGGAGCACAATTACATCACTCATCTACATCTTTTGTATCGCTGTTTCGAAAAGTTCATCAGTAAGTGCCACACCCCGGTAACCACATACTATCATGCTGTTCACAACAACATATCGCTAGTGTTGACAATCAATTTCATCTAAAGTCATGTCCAAGTCTCTCTGTACAAGCTGTGATATTAAAAATATTGTCTTTGCACATATTTGCATAGCACGTCATGTTCTTGAAGTTGACGTCACAAACTTTGATTTACTAACGATATTTTCAATATCAGATGGATCATTTAGCAAGTTCCTTCCTTGTCACACTTTAGCTTATTTTTTTAGGGGGGGGGGGGGCGATATCTGTAGTGGTTTGCCGTTCGCTTTGTGCTCAAGAGATGGCGAGTTGAAACCCCTCTGGCGACGTCTTATTTACAAAGTGGACAATTTTGAAGATCCTCGGTGATTATTGTTTGAGGGTATGTGCGAGTTGGTGATAACAGTTGTAGTGATAATCGGGTAACACTGGATGAACTGCATGCCATGTTGCCCATTAGTAAAGGTAGTGTGTAGAAAATCGTTAAAGATCTGGGTTATTCAAAAGTTTGTACACGTTGGGTGCCCAGAATGTTGACAGGCAGACTTAAAGAAACAAGGAAACCATAGCCATCCTTCAGCACCATTATGGAACTGAATGAGATTATCGGTAGTTTAAAAAAAAAATATTGTGACCTCGATGAGACTTGGGTTCATTTTCTAACCAGAATCCAAGATATAGTCAATGAAGTGGCATCACACATCACCGACAAGAAAGAAGTTCAAAAGTTCACCATCTGTAAGGAAAGTTATGACCTCTGTGTTTTGGAATGAGAAGGGTGTGATTCTTCTCCACTTCTTGTAACAAAGGAACACAGTGAATGCAGACTGTTATATTGAAACTGTGAACACAGTGAATGCAGACTGTTATATTGTAACAAAGGAACACAGTGAATGCAGACTGTTATATTGAAACTGTGAACACAGTGAATGCAGACTGTTATATTGAAACTGTGAACACAGTGAATGCAGACTGTTATATTGAAACTGTGAACACAGTGAATGCAGACTGTTATATTGAAACTGTGAACACAGTGAATGCAGACTGTTATATTGAAACTGTGAACACAGTGAATGCAGACTGTTATATTGAAACTGTGAACACAGTGAATGCAGACTGTTATATTGAAACTGTGAACACAGTGAATGCAGACTGTTATATTGAAACTGTGAAGAAGCTTAGAGGTTGTGTTCAGCAACTTTACCCAGTAAAAGATCAGAGAACTGCACTACTGTTGCATGATACCACACCCCACACTGCTAAAGACACCATTGATGTGATTGGATAATTTGGCTGCACAATATTACCATATCCCCCTTACAATACCGACTTTCATTTGTTTGGATCCACTAAATGGTGATCTATGTGGACATTATTTTAAGGACACCAACAACCTTAAACATGCCGTATGCAATTGGTTTAGGAAAAAAAAACACACATTTTCACCTTGCAGGGATACATGCCCTTGTGCAAAGATGGACACAAACTGTACCAAATAACGGAGACTTCATTGAAAAATAAGTTTTTAAAGTACAGACTTCAGACTACACTTTAATGTGAATTTTATCTATTTTCATGTCTATTTAATTAAATTAAAATTAGGATAAATTATTTTTTGACCACTCCCTCGTACATATAAGATATTGTATATAGAAAATTAAGTAGAAGAAACACTGGTTATTTAAAATTGCACATTGTTGTTCATCTGTTATATTTGACTATTCTGCTCAACTGGGATGATCATGTCTGTGGTGTGTCTGGCTGTGATGAATGACTCCCATGCTTGCGAGGGAATCATTTTCTATCGCATTCTGAGCAAATATTAGAGGACTCTGTGAGAGACTGAGCAGCTCTTGTATATCTTTGCAGGATTGTGTCTGAGGTTAACTACAGCAGCAGCATCAGTCTTGATTCATAATGTCAGTCGAATATGTCCAATGCAGGATTCTCCCATGAATTTATGATTATGTTGAAGTGAGTCAGTGATATCATAAGAGCTTCTTTAAAATGTTTCTACTGTCCTCCTGACTTGCGGGAGCCAGTCTGAAGTTCTCCATAAACCAGCTTTTTTGGCAGACAGTGATTTTTCATATAGATCTCGTGTCTGCCTTCATCAAAATTGTGTATGCTTACAGGTGTAGATTTCATCAGTACCTCACTATCTGGTATTCCCAAGGACAATGTAGAATTCAATATTGGCATAATGCTGACCATATCACACCTAACGCATTTATGTCCACACACAATTATGGGAATAATGTATTTCCCTAATGCTCCAATGAGAAGGAACATGAGTTTTTTCTTGCACGGAATATCTGTGGGTGGTTAGGAGAGTAAATGACATTTTATAAGCTGAAATGTTACAAACTGAAATTATACACATTCTGAAATATTATCAGTTGAAATTTTACAATTTTCAATCTGAAATTTTGTATAAGCTAAATTTTAAACAGTCAACTTTTGACATTAAATGCTACAAGGTGAAATTCTACAATTTGACATTTTACAATGTAATTTTTACAATTATAATTTTAACAAGGTGAAGCTTGAAAAAACAACCTTTACTTCCTCTGCCACTTAGATAAATCAACTAAACAGTTGACCAGTACATCATAACTAATACTTTCTTGTATATTTTTAAAACAAGTATAACAGTACTTGTTTTCAATTCTCCCAAAAGAAAATTTTATTGTTACTTCCCTTTATTGACATCATATGCCGTGACACAATGAAACCTAACCAAGCTAATTTTAGAAACCTGTGGATATTAATACAGAGAAGTAACAAGTACATTTTCTGCTTGGTGGTAGGATTAAGGACAACAATCTAACTTACAAATGACTTAAAAAAATAACACAAAGGGATACAATGAAATATTCAGTCTACAAGACACATTTGCTCATTGAAAACAAAACAATACATATAAAACAAAACAATACATATAAAACCAAAAAAATTCTGAGAATTTTGGTCAAAAGAAAGGATAAATAATGTTGAGATGTACAGTTTAGAAACTACAAGCTGAACACTCATCTGTGTGTTGACAGGGCTTGAAAGGGTAACACAGAAATAAGACACTGTTAAATGCCATTCATGTCACAAGAGGTAACTAAGGAGACTGTCATTGGCTACATCCCTAAAGGGTCAAAGTGACCCAGAAGCCATGCTGAAGTCAGAAGTGTCCGGCCAAAACATGTAGATATAACCATGATACAATGTATTCTGTTCACCAGTCTACACCCTACTAATCTGTAGGGGATTGAGATCGAATGCAGAAACTGAACACAATCTAAAACTCTACACCAAAGACTGGATCTGTGGCTTGGATGTAATGAACACATTTCAGAAATTCAAGGTGACTGGTTCAATTTGCATGCAGCCAGATCATTGAGAAAGCAATCGTAAACTACTGAATTTAAATATTGCCTAGAAAATAACTACAGAAAAATTAAGTATGAATTATAGCAACATCCTCAATAAGATATAGAACTAACTTGTTTATACATGTGTCAGTTGACAGCATTTATTGATGTATTGTTTACTTTACTGCAATGTAAAGCAGGATTATATAATTGTATTGCTACATTAATACAAGATTATATAATTGTATTGCTATATTAATACAAGATTATATAATTGCATTGTTACGGTATGTAAGATAGGATTATATAATTGTATTGCTTTAATAATACAGGATTATATAACTGTATTGCTATATTAATACAGGATTATATAACTGTAATGCTATATTAATAAAGGATTATATAATTGTATTGCTATATTAATACAGGATTATATAACTGTATTGCTATATTAATACAGGATTATATAACTGTATTGCTATATTAATACAGGATTATATAACTGTATTGCTATATTAATAAAGGATTATATAATTGTATTGCTATATTAATACAGGATTATATAATTGTATTGCTTTAATAATACAGGATTATATAACTGTATTGCTATATTAATACAGGATTATATAACTGTATTGCTATATTAATAAAGGATTATATAATTGTATTGCCATGTAAGACAGGATCATATAATTCTATTGCTATGTAAGATAGGATCACATTATGAAAGTCTGATATTATTTTGACTGAAGAAGCATCCTGTAAAATGTTCTTTATTTTCAGATTACCTGGAAGAAAGAAGTTTTGTTACTAGATTGCCAGACCTTCTTTATTCATTATGGATCCGGACTGCGGCTGTGAAATTTTTAATTCACTTGTCTACCGACCAGCAGATCTGGGTTTCAAGTTTACTCATTCTTCATGATTTGAACACAAAATTTATTCCTGCATTTTGTTAGCCACCATTGAGTATGTATGGTATGTGATGCTTTTCCAGAGGATTCTGATCAACAATTGACTAGGCAACTGAGCACTTATGGGAAAACCATGTGATATAGGGCTGGTTCAAAACTCTGCTTTCCTGTATTATTATAGCAATACAATTATATAATCCCATCTTACATAGCAAAACATTATCTAATCATGTATTTTTTATTCCATTTTAGTGTCCAAGAGTTGGGTTTGACACTTGATGCCACGTGGAGTTGGGTTTGACACACACTTGATGCCACCAGGAGTTGGGTTTGATACACACTTGACACCACCAGGAGTTGGGTTTGACCCACACTTAATGCCACCGTAGTAATTGTGGTCATGTCATG
Organism: Meghimatium bilineatum; assembly: GCA_034231615.1. Classification (NCBI taxonomy): domain Eukaryota; kingdom Metazoa; phylum Mollusca; class Gastropoda; order Stylommatophora; family Philomycidae; genus Meghimatium; species Meghimatium bilineatum. The sequence continues at coordinate 67,081,845 of CM067304.1, read as the reverse complement.
TGTGTAATGATGATCCCCAACAAGGCTAATCTCTTGCAATGAAGATGGGCTTTAACACTTTGCTGTTCACATTCGACGGTCATCAAATATTCGTTACAAATCCTTGATGACCAACTTCAACGATCATCAGAACCGTTATGATACTTTAGAAAAGTCAACTTTCACAATACTTTTCTAAAAATAGTTCACCCACAATAGCACATTATTCCAAAATGGTGGCATCCAAAAAATACAGTCTACAGACATTGCTTATGAGCATTAATCGTGAAAAAAATTGGATTTGTCAAAGGATTTTGTGATATGTAGAAAATAATGTATATCAACACCTAGTATTATAATAAGCAGGATTCTACTCTTAAAATAAGTCTGGGGCTTTCAAATTCATTCAGAAAATGCAAACATTCATTCCAGTACATAGAAAGTTTCAAGGCTCGCTGACATGATTTTGATTTTATACAGATTTTTAATGACAGAGATGTTGATATCTAAAGAATTTTCAAACACCCTTGGTAATGGGAGATAAGTATGCTCTATGTAAACACCCTTGGTAATGGGAGATAAGTATGCTCTATGTAAACACCTTTGGTAATGGGAGATAAGTATGCTCTATGTAAACACCCTTGGTAATGGGAGATAAGTATGCTCTATGTAAACACCCTTGGTAATGGGAGATAAGTATGCTCTATGTAAACACCCTTGGTAATGGGAGATAAGCATGATCTATGTAAACACCGTTGGTAATGGGAGATAAGTATGCTCTATGTAAACACTCTTGGTAATGGGAGATAAGTATGCTCTATGTTAGTGATCCTGGGTCGTTCCCTAGTTGAGGCGGAAATGTTTCTCAGATCGCAACGGCTACCAGGTCGACCAAGTCTTAAATGGGTACCGGATTATCTGGGAAGTAAAGACTGCGAGGGAGAGGAGATGGCTACCACCCTCATCTGCACAGCCTCTGAAATGTGAGATCGCTATCATATCACACCCCTACGGCATTAATAAGTGCTATGGGTTACTTTACTTTTTTACTTTATGCTCTATGTAAACACCCTTGGTAATGGGAGATAAGTATGCTCTATGTAAACACCCTTGGTAATGGGAGATAAGTATGCTTTGGATTAGTGGTCAGCAAAGTGTTAAGCATGACACACATGGCTGAAAAACTAACCCTGACCATGTCAACCTACATCCGAGCAAGACCACTGTCTGCTCTAGCAAGTTGCATCTAGCCCAAAGAGTAGACTTCCAATTTGAGACAAAATGATAATGGTAAATGTAAGCTAAATTTTAAATCAGCAGCTCATGCTGAAGACAGATGTGTCAGGCCATTTGTGCAAATAAAACAGCAACAAAACACATTTCCATTCCCTGGATTACATCCTGCTGGAAATCTAGTATGACCATTGTCAACAAGAGAGATTCAGTGGGAGTTTGAGAAAGAACAATGAAGAAGAATCAACATCATAGCACACAGTTTCCTTGGGATGAAAAAAATCACAACAATCAAATGAAATATCATTACAGCTAAAATCTATGATAAACAGTACAGCATGTCAGTCTGGCTATGTGGAGGAGCGGTACAGATCACGCCTGTGACGGGTTCGAATCCTGCTACAGGTAATTGTGCATCTGTTCAGAAAGCAATGGCAAACTACTAAACATATTTGGTTCTGGTTTTGAACCCATCTCCCTCTATTTGATTATTTCCCTTGGCTATGTTTATCACATTATTCATTTATTTTCCTTTAACGCTGAAGTTAGCGAAAAGGGCAGAGGTCAGATCTCTCCAATTATATCTGTTCAGAGCTATTCTGTGCAGTTCTTGAATAGTTATCACATTATGTTTATCATTATTAATTTAAATATAAATTTTTTAGAGTTAATTATGTAAACATAAGTTATGTAAAACATAACTAACCCTAACAATGAATATTTAAATTAATTTTTGATATTTATCCGATGATAAGCAAGGAGACATGGGTTCCAACCAGAACCATATATTTACATTGCCTAGAAAATCACTACAGCCAAAAATATTCTGGGTTGATGGCTACAACGTGTCATATTTCAATGTACTGCATTGAGTGAGACAAGAACCCCTCTCAACCTGTCCATCTATTCAGAACACCTTATATGGAAGTCTATGCCAACTACAAAAAAAAATATAGATTTTAAACGTTGACTAGGTCTGCCAAAGAATAAAAATCTCAACAGCTCTGGACAGAAGAAGTGTCTACGTGTCATGATGATGATTTTACGACTACAGAAAGAATAGATAGTAAGACAAGATAGATATGTTATGTTCCTCCAGGGCCATAGGGCAGAAACCATAGGGCAGAAACCATAGCTTTCCATTTCTGTATTTGTGCTGCCAGGTCTTTCAATTCTTGGGTGCTGTTTAGGTTCATTGCCACGCCTTCTCTATTAATGGTTCTTCGTAGAGTTTCTCTAGATCTCCTTCTTCTTACTCCCGGTGGCACCCAATTTAATGACTCATGTGGAAATCTTAAGCTGTTAATTCTAAGAGCATGGCCGATGTAAGTCCATCACCTTTGTCTAATAGGTTTGTTTGCTTTCCTCTCGTATAGTACTGTTAGATTTAAAGTCATTCCATTTAACGTTCAGAATGGTACGTAGGCATCTATTTTCAAAGGTGTTTAGTTTCTTATCTGTAGCTTTTGTGGTTTTCCAACCCTCGCCATATGATATCCTAACCCTATCCATATGATAGAATCGGGATAATGTTGGTGTTAAACAATCTGAGTTTTGTGATGTTTCTTAGTGTGTTTGACGTCCAGATGTTACATAATTTATTGTTACACTAAGAAACATCACAAAACTCAGATTGTTTAACACCAACATTATCCCGATTCTATCATATGGATGCGAGGGTTGGAAAACCACAAAAGCTACAGCAAGGGCAATACTGTGTAAAATTTCCTTTGATATGTCTCCATCCAGTGCTAGATTGGTGCCTAAATATGTAAAATTGTTGACTTTTAATAACAGAACATTTTGAATGTTTATGTCATCATTGGATCTTGTATATGGGTGTTTGATGTGTTGATTTTCAGGCCTATCTGAAGATAGATAAGAATAGATATAAAAAATAAACAAGACTATTAGCGAGGGTTGCGTGTGAGGTTGACATCTCATAGAAGATCAAAGTGACCAAATTCCATGATGAAGTCGGATGTGTTGGACGGAATGGTGCAAATATGATAACAAAGCTGTAAAATCTGACACAAGGCGTTCCATTCTCCGGACTAGATTCTGATAATTGGCAGGAATTTTATAGCTAGCACACAGAAGTCGATGAGATGAAAATTATGACCAACTCATGAAATAATTTGTTATGGAGATACATGGCAGGAATTTAGACTAGCCTTCTTACTGATTGTATATTCTCTCCATGTTCAAGGGAAGTAACTACAAAATATAAGAGTTTATTACAAAAATACTAATTCTTCCGCCTTTTTTTGCTCCAATGAGGTTTATCCATAGGCGTCTTACTCTCAACATTTTTCTCTCGCTCACTCTCTGTCTTCATGTTTCGTCTTTCCCTTTTTCTCTCAGACTCATTCTCGCTATCTTTATCCGTTTCTGACATCTCATTACTTCTCATGTCCGCACTCTTTCTGTTTCTCCCTGAACTATCAGTAGAGCTATCATTGTCACTTTCATCGCTACATTTCTCTCTTTTGTTTTTTCTTTTCTTTCCTTTACTATTTTCACTTTTGCTGTTCTTTTTCTTCTTTCTCTTTTTCTTGACAGAATCACTGTCTGACCGCGTCCGTTTCTTCTTCTTTGTTGTACTTTTATGCTTGTGTCGTTTTTTACTATGTTTCTTCTTCTTCAACCTTTGATGTCCATTGTCACCACTTCCTACAGATCTATCACTGTCAAAGGCATCAGGGTAGAGCTCCTTGAAGCCAGTATGGCCCCACCTGAAAATTACAAAAAAACACCAATTAAATTAAGCCTATAATTCAACAGATATCACATACCAGGTACTTGTCACAGGTACAGTGGTATGGTTAATAAGATTGCAAACTGCCAAAATCAGATGTGTCAGGACTTAACCGCAAATAAAATGGAGACACAACACATTTCCGTTCTCTGGGCTACATCCTGCTGAATTTCTGGTAGGACCATTGTCCTGTTGTAAGAGAAATCTCTAGACTACATCCTACTGGATCTCTGGTAGAACTATTGTCCTGTTGTAAGAGAGATGTGTTGGCAGCTTGAGAATGAACAAAAAAGTTGAATATATAAATACACAGATAATGGTTGTCACAGTGTGCATCTACAAGTGAGGAAGAACACACTAACCTATCTTGTTTCATCTCCCAGTGGAATGGCAAGAAACAATAGATGGTCAATATTTAATAAAATGATAAACACAAAATTGAAAACATGGTGCAAAGAAGATTTTCAAAAGTACGGATCATGATCGCTCTCAAATTGAGTTAGATTGGTGTAAAGATTGGGACGGCCGGTAAAGAAAAACATACAACATGTGAAAAGAGACTGTGATACATGAACATCAAACTGGAACTGTCAGCTGCTACACTCTGATAGATTTATTGAAATAGGGATTGGAGCACGTGTAGATCTATTTGGTGTATTCTGATGATAACTTGCAGTCATAAATCAATGAAATTTTGTGACTCACTAAAAACACATACGATTTGTTGTCCTGTGATTTGTTGTGTATTGCTTATGCTGAATAATGAGTTTTCTATTCCGAGTACAAAACCCAACTCATCCTTGTTCTCCAGGCGAAGTCAGATGCTGATACAGATTTCATCAATGAACTGTACTGGGGTCAACTGTCACAAGATGTGGTCTATAGAGTCTGTCCACCAGAGCCGCCTCAGATGACCACAGCTTCTCATATGGTGTGACACAGCATGCAGCTCTTCCTAATATGTTCCATGTCCTTTGGAGATTGTCAAAAGCGACACATCACAGCGTCACCAAACTCCAAACCTTCCACACATGTGTTGCCCGAGTCCACCGTAGCAGACTCTCAATGTGCTTCCAGAGATTCATAAACATAAATTTCTGTGTGTTTTCAATTTTTTTATGTCAGATCCTAGTTTAGCTGCATGTCTATTTATGTCAGATCCTAGTTTAGCTGCATGTCTATTTATGTCAGATCCTAGTTTAGCTGCATGTCTATTTATGTCAGATCCTAGTTTAGCTGCATGTCTATTTATGTCAGATCCTAGTTTAGCTGCATGTCTATTTATGTCAGATCCTAGTTTAGCTGCATGTCTATTTATGTCAGATCCTAGTTTAGCTGCATGTCTATTTATGTCAGATCCTAGTTTAGCTGCATGTCTATTTATGTCAGATCCTAGTTTAGCTGCATGTCTATTTATTATCAATGATAAAAACATCTGTAAAAGTAATGTTTGCTATTTATTTCCTAACTATAGCAATAAAAATTCAAGCTGAGATGATACAGTGATGTTTCAGAAAATCATTGAAATATGACAATGATGGAAGAAAACTTCACTCTCATACTGGAAGCCATTGTTCTCAATTTTGCTATGTGAGAGAGAAACCAACATTGTGTTATCAATGTCAAACATGGACACTAACAAAAGAGCAAGCTTATTATATGTGAAATTAGATGTCTAAGAAAAGCAGCAAACAGAACAAGAAGAGATCATGTTAGAAATGAAGAGATTACAAAAACTGTTGGAACAACATCTGTGGTTAAATATATTGAAAAAAACAGAAACTGAAATGGTTCACCCACTTAATGAGAATAAACTCTTATTGCCCAGCGGCAAGAGCATTCAACATGAAAACGGAAACAGCAAGATACAGAGGAAGAGCTAGAAGATGGTGGACCGAAGGAGTTAGCAACATTCTGAGACATCATAACATTACTGCATATCAAGTGACCAAACATGCCATAGCCTGTAAACTGATCAGCATTCAATCCTGTGAGGTCTTACAGCAAACACAGAGATAAGATGTTAGGTAGATAGAGAATCGACTATTTTATCTTCATCTTTCTTGAGGTTGTAAGCAATACACAAATACTTCCTTTACATTAGGAGCAATGTTAATTGCGTCCTAAACATTGATGCTTGCTGTTCAATGAAGATGAATTGCCTGCAGGTGTTTTGATATTCTGAGACATGCTCACTACCTCTCAGTCACAGTGAATGGCAAACTAATGAAGATAATTATTGCCTAGAACATCAATAGAACCAAAACAGGCTGGATCCCTATAATTTGAACAGAATATATAACCCAGTACATGTTCTTAATAAAATCTGACTTTGGTCAACATGGATTTCCATAGAATAAGCTGTGGTTCAGGTGAGTATTCATAATATTTATGCATCATTTATTTTCTGCGTTAGTTTTACTAACAATTGTAAACACTCCCGAATTCTAACCATAAGCCATCATCACAAATTCTGACGAACTATTGCAAACTGTTCACACAAAAAATATAATGTGTTTATTTAAAACACATTAGTGTACTCCATATTAATAAAACCCTTTTATATTAATAAAACCATGAACAATTTTGCATTCTACAATTTGCTCTCTACACAAACCAAAAGGAAACCACCACAAAAACATATTATGGCATCTGTGCTTTGCTAATAACATGTGCTACAAAAACCTGTATACACGCGTGTCAAAGTTGGGTGTTAATTTAGGTGTAACTCATTGTTAATATTGTTTACCTGTCAGGGTCACCCTCCTCCGCCTTCTGAAGCTGTCTCATCCAGAATGTACTTTTACTTGAAACTGCAGTTCTTCTGTCCTCATCGCTGTCATCCATATGTGCTCTCTTCATTGCCTGTCTTGAACTGCCCTCCCACCTCATGTCCCTCCTGAATGATACCAAAAAAAATTATAACTACAGTGGAATCCTGTTATAAAAACTTGGTCCGGACTGATGAAATATGTATGTAATAACAGAAATTCACTATGTACAATACAAACAATATTCATTCATTTTCCTTTTGCGCTGAAGTTAGCGCATAGGGCAGAGGTCAGATCTCTCCAATTCTGTCTGTTCAAAGCTATTCTGTGCAGTTCTTGAATAGTATGGGTATTGATTGTTTTACTCTCTCTAAGTATCGTTCTTCTGAGTGTTTCTTTTGGTCTACCCCTGATTCTTTTACCTGTAGGTATCCATTCAAGAGATTGGTGGTGTATTCTGTTGATGTCTGCGCATAGGACATGCCCGATGTATGACCAACAGCGTTTTCTGATAACATCTGTGATGAAATTTTAATGTGTCTCTTCTCTGATTTTATCATTCGATTTGAAATTCACTCCAATGGGTGTTAGTTATCCTACGAAGACATTTGTTCTCGAAACACAGTAATTTCTTTTCTGAAGATAAAGGGCTTTTCCAGCTCTCACATCCATATGATAGCACCGGAATAACGCAGGAATTAAATACGCACATTTACAAACAATATAGAATAAATATAATTAGGAATTTTGAAAACTTGTGTTATATAGGGAAATTTGTTATAGAAGAATGTGCTATAGAGGGATTCCACTGTATTGTGAAAAAACATTAAATTCATGGACATTCTTGGAAGAAAGAAAGGAAACAATAAAGGTACAGAGAATGTATAAGTGTTAACCTGTAGACAACTAAAGCTACCAGCCACCACCACTACGCTTAACGGCAAGTGTGGATATTGTGACCATCATTAACCTGAGGATAGACAATAGATATAGCTCACCCTTGGTCAATATGAGAAATCTTAAAAGTTCTCCCGTAGTCTGGCAAAGCTGACCATTGATATGACTGGTTAACCTTTTACATCTGACCATTGCACAAAGGTCAAATGAACAAATGGTGGGATTAGACTTGGAAATATTATTGGTGCTTTTCAATCTATGTTTACTCTGTTTTAACAGGTTCACTCTTTCTCCTTGACTTTTGCTAATGTTGTGTATAAATTTTTCTATGAAGCGATAACAGAATATTGTTTTCATGTGCCTGTCTATCTGTTCTTAAATTAATATCTATCAATCATCAAATTCTCCAGTAAAGTGTTGCCATTGACAATACACAACATTTAGAAAACTACAATTTTATACTGTCTTTCGTGTGTCTGGAATACCTCATTTTGCATGCACTTGCAAAGTATATTATGCAAGGAAATGTGGGTGTTTGATCCTAGAGGTAATGGTTTAATTTTTTTTTTGGTTGCTAATATGTAGAAACTGAATCAAATCAAAATCATTGCTACATTATAAGAAAAAGTTTTTTTACTGTAGTTTTATCTATTTTTCTTTTTTGTTTTATTCCGCCCAGGCAACACCAAGTATTACCTCTAGTATTATATAAACTAAAATTACAAAATTATTTTAGCAAAAAATAAGCAAATAAAACAAGGGTTTGAAAGATGTAGAGGATTGACTTCATTGTACGAGTTTCCATATTTACTACATCCCGCTCAATGAGGGCACTGCCATCTGAGAGTACCACTCATAGCACATAACTCAGTAGCTTCAAGCAATAATCCCCAGAGATCTCCTAAAAATCCAACTTTGTAAATAAGATGACAAAAGATGGATTTGAACCCATGAGCTATACAGCAAAAAGCGGGCAGATTAGCCACTATGATAGTTAGATTATCAAGCAAATACAACTGAACAACAAAAGAAATAGGTTACAGAAACATTCATACCTGTCATCATAAAGAAAAGACTGGTGAATGTCTGGTTCTCTAAAATCTTTGGCTTGATCCTCACTACTAAATCTTTTTCCATCTCTACCTCTTTCCGTCTTGTCAGATCTTTTCTTATCTCTATTTGCTACATCATCATTTGGGTGTGCACCTTTTATTCTGTGATATAACTGCCACATTTCTGTCTCTTCCAGAAGCTGTAACAAAAACAAGAAGTTAAAGAGATGATGTTACTGAACTACTCACACAGCTCATCATCATAAAGAGCCGTCTCTGCAATGAAGGTCGGCTGCAATGGAACTCCAACATCTCATGTCTTTAGCTGTTGCAGTGGACTCTGCTTAGACTGCATCCTGTCTATCTCAAGAAGTTTCCCTTAGGAGGTGGACAGGATATGTATCTGCCTACCTCTAGCTCATCTCTTCTCAACTCTACCTTCACGTATAGTTGAAGAGACAAGGTGTCATATCTTTTTATAGTTGAAGAGACAAGGTGTCATATCTTTTTAAAATGACCAAAATATTTTATATGTATTTCCCTGAATAGTTATTTTTTTTATAAGCAGTGTATTGTCATGACCTATTTTTTTTTCTTTTCATTTCCATGAAGCTCTCTATTCTTCTATATATTCACATCTCAAAGGGATCAATTCTATCTTCTAGTTGTTTATTCATTATCCATGTTTCTGATCTATACATTAATGTAGAATAGATGTAGCATTTTATAATGTTCATTTTTTAGTTTATTTGTGATTTTATGTAGATGTTAATATCTTCCTTATGTCATAGAAAGTACTTATAGCTATTCCTATTCTCCTTATAACTTTTGTTTCAAATTTAACCATTATTTGTGTCATAAATCTAAATCACAGATCCCCAAACATTTTCGGACCACCACCCACTTTGCAAGACATAATGTTGTAATGTCCCCCTCTCTATTATAACAGTTTTCCACGTTCAAACCATTTCATATTTCTGGCGTAAATAGGTACTAATGGTACATTGCTGCTTATGCCGTTAAAGCTGCCATGTATGATGATGACCTGGTGGTGTGTAGAACATTTAAAAATCATCAACAGATGAAAATACAAAAGGCAGCAGACAATATAGCAGCATGGCAGAGAAATGGATGGTAAATATCACTGCTGAAAAGTCCTCAACACACTCTTCACTCTCTCAAAAAAAGGACAATGCAGGAAAGATAAAACTTGGAAATGTATGTATCCAAATAGAAGATGACAACTTACTTGATAAGAGACTGACATAGTGACCTCACATTTTGAAAACAGAGGCAGAGGAAAGGAAGAAACATGTCATCCTGGGGAAATTGGGAGGAACAAGCGGGAGGGAAGTGGGGGGGAGGGGGCGTAAAGCTGCAACCATAAAGAAGGTATATACAGGTACAATTATACCAGTACTAGAATATGGATCAGCAGTCAATGCCCATCTACAAGCTATGGACAAGGTATGAAATCAAGCACTTCATCTTATCACAAGTGCCATGAAGACATCTTTCATAAATGAAATTTGGAAAAAAAACAGGAAACACCACAACCCCCTTTTTTTTACCATACTAGCACACTAAGACCATGATCCATGCAGAAAAGTACAAGAGCATGCCAGCACACCCAATGAAGACCAGATTCAGTGATGTAGCCAGTGGAAGGCTGAAAAGAAATTTTTATTCACCAATAAAAAAAACTAAACAGAGAATACAAAGAAGATCTACCAGAAATAACACCAACACTTTTCCCAGTTCCGTGGGGGCAATGTATACAACTCACTATCAGAACCACCATAAATGACAACTACACTATGAGCGAACTGAACACTCTCCAATCTCCAAAAAAACAATAGTATGCAAATAATGGAAGATATGTACCCCAGGTTGCAACATACGGCTGTGAAACATGGACTCTAAGTAAAACAGCGGCAAAGAAGATCAACGCCTTCGAGCTGAAATGCTACAGAAAGATACTTAGAATATCATGGAAGGATAAAATCAGAAACTCAGATATTATAAACACACTGAATATTCCAGAGTGTTGGTTACTAAACACAATAACAAAAAGAAAACTACGCCTGTTTGGTCATATAAAGAGACATAACTGTTTAGAGAGACAAATAATGGAGGGAAGAGTACCTGGGAAGAGGAGAAGGGGCAGACCAAAAAGACGATGGACTGACGACATTAAAGATAACATGAATACATCGCTAGAAAATGCAAGCCACATCGCCCAAGACAGAGTGAGGTTCAGAGAGTTCATTGGGAAGACAACGTTCTGGAAGGAATACGTCACATGACAATGTACCCCAGGAAGGCATGGATACAAGTATATACTGATGGATCAGCAACTAGAGCAGTGGAGAATGGAGGTTCTGGACTTTACATAAAATATCCAGAAAAGAGAATGAATCCACAGGTCCACCAAGTGGAATCTTCTGCTCCAACTACTCAGCAGAAGTACAAGCTGTAAACATTGCTGCAGAAATAATTAAAAACACAACAAGCCAATGTCAACAGGGGGTGTTTCTTACTAATGCAATGTCTGTCTTACAAGCACTTGCCAGCAATAAACTGCCAGACATGAAGGAAGCCATACAAGAAGTGAACATCCAAAGAATGGTAGTACTACAGTGGATACCATCCCACCGTGACATACTAGAAAGTGAAGAGGCAGATATGCTAATAAAAGATGGAGCAAGACAGGGAAAAAAAAGACAATGAAATCACCTACCAGAAAAAGGACCCTCATCACAACTATTTGGACAATCAACCACCGAAAATACAACTATCGCTATCTTGAGCTAAGCTGATGATCATCTTCCACATCAAGAAATGACACAACAGATTAAACAGCCACTTAAACAGACTATAACTGGTTCCATCACCTCTGTGTCCATGTGGGCAGGCAGCACAGACTGCATAACATAGCCTGCATTACAATAAACCAGTTGCGGGACGAACACTGCCCAGAGATGGATATCCACAGACAGCTGCATGGGAGCACTGAGGAGCTTTCAAATACAGCAACATTTATTAACTCTTTGTCTCCGTACGGTTTTCCTGCTATGCCAAACACGATAGTAAATTCATATTAAAATGTAGATTTGAGGGGCTTTTCGGCATAGTGAGTCTCCAAAATGTAGATATTAACGGCTCAGTGGACATCATCATCATCATCAGGTGCCATGCCGGGTGGCGTAGGCGGTCATGGCTCTCCACAGCTCTCTGTCCACAGTATTATGTATCAAAATCGTTGTTGTTTCTTTGCCGTGCCAGGTTGTCAAACTGTCTAATATTTTCTCACGTTGTCGCCCTCTGTCTCTGGTGCCTTCAATCTTGCCTGTTGTGATTATGTTCTCTAAACCTGCCTGTCTCATGAAGTGGCCAAAAAAAGAAGATTGCCTTTTTCTTATATTGTTGATTAAGGTCCGTTTCGCATTTAACTCTTTTAATACCTCTACATTAGTTTTTCTGGCAGTCCATGGTATTCTCAGCATTCTTCTGTAGAACCACATCTCTGTTGCCTCCAATCTCCCACTTTCCAGTTTGTTTATTGTCCAAGACTCGCACCCATATGTTAGTATAGGAGTTATATTTCACTGCAGAACTCTCTTTCTCACCTCTAATGACAAGGTCATATTACACAGTATATTTTTCATTTTTCTGAATGTTGTTTTTGCCTCAGTGGACATAGAAAGTTAAGAAATTGTTGTATAGAAATGTTAAACTGCAAATGAGAAGACAAAAAGATGTCAATAAATTATTGAAAAAGTAGTGGCCAATATGTGCTTCATTTTGAACACATTCGTTCCCCCCCCCCCCCCCCCCCTACCATTAATACTGCATGTGAGATTAAAACATCCACATTAGTAATAATTACCTGGAAATTCAACACCAAATGACCTTATTTTTGAAAAATGTAGATTTTTTTTTTTGGGGAGGGGCGAAATCCATAGCATTACGGAAGATCCATTCTAGTAGACACCTATGTAGGCCTATACAACTAAATTTTATGAATTTTATGTATGTAAGTGAATCTTAGAAAATTAACAGAATAGTATGAACTTATGTAGAGGTCTGTAGATTTCTGAAAAAGATCCAAAATTACCAGTGTTGATGTGAGTGGACAGTATCTATAGCTTTTTCTTCGCCTGTATTTAGTATTCATTCTAAAACTTCTGCAGATTAGCAGAATATAGTCCAGAGAATGGAATTCACTGTATCATCGTTTACAGGTTAGCTGTAAGATCCATGCTTTTTAGCATCATGATCTGTGTTCAGTGTGAGAATCTATAGTGATATTAAACCTCCAATGCATCGCATGGATCTACTCTCCAGGACATGCCAGTGTTCGTAGGTTGCCAGCCTCTGATATAAACTATCATCAAATGAGTTTAGGTACAACCATCAAAACCTCTCTACAATGTAGAACTCATGTAGACTACATGCTGTAATAACAAAAAACTGTTTATATGTCAAACAAAACAAATGAATAATTACCCTGTTGTGAGTATCTGTATGCCGAATAACATTGCGTAGAAGTGACTTTGCCCCTTTATGAAGCCCAACAGTTGTTGTTCGATCAGAGCTTGCTGGCATTTCATCACCCATTTTATAAGTTATTTACTTATTTTTCACTACCGGGGTATTTGAAATTAAAACTGTAGTGACAAGTATCAATTTAGTAGCACATATTTCTACATAAATATGGAAATATCATTACAACAGAATAACATTAAAACAATAGAACTATATTTCACTTTTTCAACAATCACTTCAGTAGGTTGGCTCTATTCTCAGTTCTGCAAGCAATAAAAGTTTTTTTAAAACTTACTATCCCTAGCCATAATTCAATTCACAATCTGAAAATTTGTACAATGTATTCAACACGTACGTCTGGCCTCTGAACACAAAAATGTATAGTTTGTAAGGTATTTTATCGCAAATAACTGAAATATTTAATAATTAGACTACTCAATTTAAAGTAAATTATGCAAATTAGCAACCATTTTGAATATTAATTAGCCCCAATTACATCTGAAAATGTGCACAATGTATTCAACAGGTGCACCTGGCCTCTCTGAACACAAAAATGTATAGTTTGTAGGGTATTTTATCATAAATAACTTAGATATTTGATAAATTGTAAATAAAACTTTCTTCACCAGTCCGTTCTATTTCTTATACGTTCTCATTTAATGATCTTTTCGTTAAATTTTGATTGTAAAAACGCATACCTTTTTGCAGAATTGATCTATAGACTTGAATGAGGTATCATTGAAATACAAATTTCAAGGCCTATCTTGATGTGGTGTTTATAATGCTGTAAACCCATTTTGAAAACTTAGTACTAGTACTACTGTTGCCTGCACACACTAGTGAAATGGGTAAATTTGCAGTTCAAGTCACCACTGCACTATAAATAGCACATAGTTTACATTTATAAGTAGCCAACATTACAGATTTCCCTGTTACACCAATCTCACATAGCCGATCATGTTTTCTGTTCATTTTTCTTTCTGCTAGTGTGTTCCAATATTCGCATGCTGGAACTGGTTACTTTTGCCTTTCTTTCCCCCTGCCATCGTTGCACATGTGCAATTGACAGGATTAACTCTAGATGCAGACTCAAGATTTATTTGTTTAGCAATTACTTTACTATTTTAAATAAAATTAAGGGCAGTGATCCCCTCCTCCAACCCCCCTTATTGATTTTTTTTGGTTATAGCCATTTTTGACACCCCCCTCCCCCACCTCAAAACTACCTAAATTCGAACCTAGACCTACATGCAAAGGTTAGAGAATACCTCGAAACTAGAGTAAAGGTCACAGGTGTGGTGGCTTACTACTTAAAGTTAGTACTTAAACAGCAGATGCACGGAGACATGACATAACATTTAACAGGCACACATCTGAGACTGCTGACTGACATCATTGCCTGCGCATACTAAAGAAATGTTAAATGTCTGAAACTGTTTTCAGCACACACTAGTCACTAGAGAAATGTCGGTAAATGTCAGTCTACACTGACTCTACTGTAGAGTCTACACCATTCAAATCACAATGTCATTGGTATGTTAGTTAAATATGTTATGTAACAATATTATCAATCACATCATAAATATTAAAACGCTTCGTTACGGTTATCGCAAAAAACAACAACAGAATAACTAGACTATTAAACGAGTAACTCATGCATTTTTATGCTAAAAATGATCAGAAATTTACTAGCCATATTGTATCTAGTTAGTATAACAAGCTGTTTACGTAAGTGTACTGCAAATGTACAAAAATTGCGGATAAAATCTCAGCGTTTGGTTTAATAACAACAGTCAACACAGTGTAAGTAGCCATCTTTGTTCCGTTTGTTTGGATTACTTTCTCTTGATACTGGCAAAATAGAAACTCGAGAATGAAACGAAATGATCAGTTGACGCCTGCACAAATAGTCAAGCAAAATGAATTAAACAGGTTACTAAAACACTTACCTTGCCTATTAATAAAAATATATTTAAAAAGTATATATAAAAAAACATACAATAAACTAAACAGGACATTTCTCCACGTATCGGCTCAAATTGAACCTTTTTCAAGAGACAAACAACAGATTACAACAAAATAAAAAACAAAATAGATGACTAGATTTCATCAAGCCCCGTCTCCATAGCGCAGGGATGGCAACGTCAAGGTTCAATTTGAGCCGATACGTGGAGAATTGTCCTGTTTAGTTTTATTGTATGTTTTTTTATATATACTTTTTAAAATATATTTTTTATTAATAGGCAAGGTAAGTGTTTTAGTAACCTGTTTAATTCATTTTGCTTGACTATTTGTTCATTAGGTTACTGCGGCACCATCCACTTTGTCGGACACCTTCTGATCATTTGGTTATTTATATATGACGCCTGCACGTAGATTGCTTAGGAGAACTTTATTATTATTCTTTTTTTTTAATGGTTCATAACTGGTTTTATGTACTAACTCTTAAACCGAACTCCAAATATTTGTCCATGTTTCTGAGAGAAATATGTTGGAAAAATGATCACACACTGGCAATAGTCAAAGAGCAAACTCCTTATTCTTTTTATGATCAATTCCGTGTTGCGTTGGTTATAATGCGTGTCTGTATCCTTCTATTTCAAGAGATATAAATCATTACCGAAACTATGTTCTCCCATGTCAGGTTGTCAAGCATATTCTCTCTTGGTCTTCCCTTCTTCTCTTTCTCTTCAATTTTTTTGTCATAATGTGTTCCATTTGTTTCTCTTTTTATGATGTGTAACAAAAATGTGGCCTGTCTTTTTCTGATGCACAGGGCCGATCTTAGGCCATTGCAACCTATGCGGCCGCAGTGGGCCCCGAACTTTCATAGGCCCATAAATTCATATTATAATTTATTTTATTATCCTCTTCCCTACTGAGACTGGGCCCCGCGCAATCCGTTTCGCATAGGGCCCAACAATTGTTAGGAGCGGCCCTTCAATGCAGGTATTTTTTTTTAAAGATTCCTTTCTGTACACTGAATGATATAGTATTAAAACAGGTCCACCAATTCATATATTTAGGCACAACGATTACAGTAGATGGAAGAAGTTAAAGAAAATTAAGAAGCAGAATAGGGCAGGCAAAAACAACTTTCAGAAAAAATGAAAAATATATTGTGTAATATGACCCTGTCATTAGAGGGGAGAGAGTTCTGCAGTGAAATATAACTCCTATACTAGCATATGGGTGCGAGTCTTGGACAATAAACAAACTGGAAAGGGGAAATTAGAGGCTGCAGAGATGTGGTTCTATAGAAAAATGCTAAGAATACCATGGACTACTAAAAAAAAACTAATGTGGAGGTGTTGAAAAAGTAAAATGCGAAATGGACCTCAATCAATAATATAAGAAAAAGACAGTCTTCATTTTTTGGCCACTTCATGTGACAAGGACGTTTAGAGAACATAATCACAACAGGTAAGATTAAAGGCCACAGAGACAGAGGGCGACAACGTGAGAAAATATTATATAGTTGTTTTATAATATTTTTATATTAATATTTTATACTCAATATTAAATATAACAACCTGGCACGGCAGGGAAACAAAAGCAAGCTTGATACATATTTCTGGAGACAGAGAGCTGCGGAGAGCCATGATCGCCTACGCCAGCCCGCATAGCACCTGATGAAGAAGATCTATGCTCAGTTTACTTTAAGAATGAAGTGGGTCAAAACACACCCAATATTACTCAGCAACAACAGGTGGTTATTAAAAAAACTGATGATATATGTAAACAATATTTAAACATTCTAAAAAAACACATTTAAAACGAAATTTAAAAACAATATTATTGGGCACAAACAATCGATTAGTGCGTCCAACAACCAATCAGAAGAACTGACCCATTTCATTCTTAGAGTGAACAGAGTTTTTATATTAGGGTCCTATACAGAGAAAGACTAGACAAGAAATAATGCAGCTGACCATGATAATACACTGGAAGTGTTGCTTAATAAAATATAATATCAACGCATAACGTGTTGACAATGCCAGGAAGTAGCCAATGGATAGAACACCAAAAACAAAAACAAAATAATTAACTATGTCTATCTATCCATCTATTGTCTTTTCCACAAATGCTGTTAGGAGTCGTAGGGGAATTGAAGTTTTCTGTCTTAGACCATTTGTTGAATTTGCCAATAATTAGGCCATGGTTTTTGACAATCTCTCTGGTTGAATCTTCCCATCTTATTCTTGGTCTTCCTCTTGTTTGTATCTGTTCTTTCTACTGTTGCACGCAAGGATGGCTATTTGTGATGGTTTCAAATAACTAAGTAACAGTGGCATAGTGATAAATGTCGGATAAAGCTGATCAAAAATTGAAATAAGGAGCATAGATACTCGGGAACAGAAAAATGCCACGATGTAAGCTGGGATCTCTACATATTGTAAAATAAATACTTTAATATGTGAAGGTACTGAAGAAAACAAACTACAATGAACATTTCTTACTTCTTGCCATCAATTCCAACAGCACAGAATAACCTGAATTGCAAACCTCAATCAAGTGTAGAGTTCTAACATACGCTGATGATATCCTACTATACAACTTGGGCAGGAACAGAATATATATCGCTGACAGTGTACACAATGGACTAGATCAATTGTCGATATGGTGCAGAACATATAACGCTGTGATAAATTCATCAAAAGCAAAGGTCTTCTGGTGCTCCTAAAATAATAATCTGGTCAATGACACACTGCCAGCTGTTAGTTGCATGGCTCATTCATTTAAAGAGAACATGACCTTGAATACTTTGGGATAATCTTTGATAGAAGTCTCTCATTCAACAAGCACGTCACAAAAATGATTCAGAAGGTTAAAAGAGGGATCAGTGTTATAAAGGTTATGGCGACCTTCGACATGCAGCAATGGGTACGTTTTCTGCTTCTACAATTCCTGATTTTACATGATCTATCATAGACTATGGCCTCGGCCTACTAACACTGTCATAGACACAAGCCGATAGATTGGAAATAGTCCAAAATGAGGCAATGATATCGGTACTGGTGTGTATTATGGATACACCCATCTCTGCTATGAGATTTCTGCCTTTTGTGATGTTATATGGGATCATGTTTCTCTACAAACATTCTGCTTCTTATGGTGTTAATACATTTAATTGATGACATTCTCTCGTGCTATAGTGACAACCCATTCAGCAATTTATCTTTGTCTTCCTCTGTTTCATAATCCCCTGGATATGTTCAGTTTTTACTAAATGCTAAAGTTTAGCTTCTCTCATCACATGCCATAAGAATCTGGACTGTCTACTTCTCATCTTTGTTTTAACTTGTGTTTTTACTCAAATTGTTTCCACCAATGCACCATAAAGCACACCAGTTGCGCACTAAAAATGAATGCCTATAACTATAACAAGAACATGGGCATAAAGCGACCACCATTTTTTATTGATCTCGAATAACAAAAGTGTAGACATAATTATAATCAATGCTGGTATTAGGTTAAATTATGGTAAGACATGTCAGATCATCTTTCATCCATTCATTTACTTCCATTTCATACGACCACATATACTGTAGATTATTTCGATCTGTATGTCACAGAGAAGCTGAAAAGCCCAGCCGTGTATACTCTGGTCACTCTAAGAATGAAGTGGGTCAGTGCTTCTGATTGGTAAGACGCGATTGTTAAGTGCCGAATAATATTGTTTTTAAATTTCGGTTTAAAATGTTTTTGAAAGATCAAATATCGCATAAATATGTAAACAACAACAAATATGTCATATTGAATTGAATCTGTTGTGCAGAAGGAGCAAATATCGCATGTTATGTTTTGTTATGGTATGTTCCTCCATGGCCATTTATGGAGCATAGGGCAGAAACCATAGCTTTCCATTTTAGTAAATGTGTTGCCAGGTCTTTAAATTCTTGCGTGTTGTTTAGGTTCATTGACATGCCTTCTCTATTACTGGTTCCTTGTAGAGTTTCTCTAGGTAAATATCGCATGAAACATGTAAACAACAACAAATATATCCTGCTGAGTTGAATCTGTAGTACGGAAGGAACAATTATATCGCATCAAACATGTAAACAACCACAAATCGCATTACATTTTCTGGACTACGAGTCCTGTTATCTGACAGGAGTTTGACAGCAACCGAAGACACTTATTATTGTAATATTTTGCATGATCCCAACCTTGCAGATAAACATTTCCTACTGCAGGCAAATCCCTATTATAACATCGAAGAAAGAAAATTCATGTATTACACAGAATTTAAACCAGATCCGCTCAGATGGCACCCATTGACCTCGCAAGGTAAGTCAATATGTTTTCCGCCTTTAGATCACACAACATCCTTAAATAAAATACGATTTTAGTCAAGACTTCCAACGTGTATATGCTAAAGCTGCAATGTCAATACTTCCAACGTATATAATCTCAAGCTACTATGTCAAGACTTTCAAGGTATATAATCTCAAGCTACTATGTCAAGACTTTCAAGGTATATAATCTCAAGCTACTATGTCAAGACTTTCAATGTATATATTCTAAAGCTACAATGAATATGAACCGGTCGGTCGACACACAAACAACATACATACACTGCACAGGTATGTAAATTCCATATGAGCCACAAACGTATAACATTAAACAAGTGCCAGAAGGTCTCAATACTACAATGAACAAATCAGGACTACTTGTAAACATAAGTTACTCATCATTAGAGCGTTGGTCACACGGACAAAACATGTAGAATGTGTAGTCATAGAAATTCGCTATTTACAGTTGGCTATAAACAATAAAGAACACATATAATTGGGGACTTTCTTCTTTTTCGTTCGTTATCGAACTCCTGCAAATTAGAAGCATGCAGTACGGAGAACGGAATTCGTTAAGTCGGGTTTGCAGTTGCGCTGCGATATATACACATTTATACATGACACATCCGACTATAGCATGGCTTCTGGGTCACTTAGGAAGGATGTAACAGAAGGGACCCTATATGGGATGTAACAGCCAACTCCACCTCATAGGCCCTAATCACATTAGTCGACTTTTACGGCATGCTTTGAAAGGTAAACAGTGTTGCTATTCTTTGAGCCCAGGCAACACACGGGTGATATGGGATTTCGAAAAGCGTTGTTAAATAGGGAAATTTGTTATAGGCCTAAACATAAGAGATATAGAGAGGTTCTACTTTATTATAGCGATATTATCATCATCAGGTGCCATGCCGGCTGGCGTATGCGATCATGGCTATCCATAGCTCACTGTCAGTATTATGTATCAAGATCGTTGTTGTTTCCCTGCCGTGCCAGATTGTCAAACTGTCTAATATGTTCTCACTTTGTCGCCTCTGTTGCCTTCAATCTTGCCTGTTGTGAATATGTTATCCAAACCTGCCTGTCTCATGAAGTGACCAAAAAATTCAGATTGTTTCTTTCTTATATTATTGATTAAGGTCCGTTTCGCATTTGACTCTTTCAACACCTCCACATTAGTTTTTGTGGCAGTCCATGGTATTTTCAGCATTCGACCGTTGGATATCAACATCGTATACATTTATGCATCCACATCATGTAGTTCAGAGGACATACACAATTTCTATGGAGATCTAGAAACCGCAATGTAACTGTAAAAATCATGAAATAACTATAGTGATGGGGGATATTAACGCACAAGTTGGTGAAACAGAGATACATGATGTGACTGGAAGATTTGGTTTAGGAGTTAAGAACGAAATTGGTGATTTATTGATTATAGCGATATAACCTAACGTTATTTTATTTCCAGCACTGTCAGACGGTATCTAAGCTCATGATAAGAATGTACAGAAGTCAACCAGCTGAAATTTACCCAAGAGAATGAAATCAATTCGGAAGCAACAATGTTTGACAATAATTTAGTCAAACATGTTGGAGAATTTTGTGATTTTACGCCATTTATGTTATTTGTCATCTTTTTTTGTTTAGTTTTAATGATAATATCGATATATGGTTTGTATAATTAATTATGACGTGTCACTCTTAGTTTCAAGTAGGGCCTACAACGAGCGAGAACTCTTCCTGAATAGAAATTATTTACAACAATAGTCCGGCAGGAGATTTAAAACAGCGTGATGTAGCTTAGCCGAGACTGTCAACAGTAAATACCTCTGCACAGAAAGTAAACATGACATGAAAGGCAGATTTAGTATTATTTCCGTGAATTTCGTTGGCAGGCATTGGCTTTATTTTGGTGTGCTCGATCCAAGAATAGAAATAGTGACCAACGAAACACGCGACAATAGTAAACACGTCACGAATGAATCTTGTTTATGTTCTTTTGACAGGTCTATACTGGAGACACGCCATGGCTTAGTTATAATATTTTTTTTCTGTGCATTTCATTGGATGACAACACAAAGTGTGCACAAAGTGACCAATGATCAGTCGCTATATAAAAGATGTTGCTTGGCAGCTGAGGGATGGACTATGCTTAAAGCGACCTGCTATAAAAATTAATCTTGTGGATTGGTGATATATTATTTATCGTCACTTATCTGATCTGATCCAGGGATTAGGACAAACAGTTTGTTTAGTCCTATGGAGATTCAAGTAGTGTTTTTAGAGCTCCAAGACCTCTGCATATAGTATTTTAGATCAAACTAGTGGGCTTGAACAAAAATAGCATGAGTGACCACATTTGTCCCACGGGCCGTAATTTGCACATCCTGCTTTTGTTAAATGTTTTAGTCAGTTGTTAAGTAGCAATTTATGGAAAGCTTGCATTGAATAGCAGTTTGAATAATTACCAATACTCTATAGTCAGTGATAGCTAGTAACGGTGTGAATATTGAGACAATTTGTATATTTATTCATTGTCGAATCATCTCATGCACATGTAGAAAACTGGATTTCGCGAAAATGTTTTCGTCTCGTTCAAATTCAATAAACACAAAATCAAGCAATGCTAAATCTTCCGAATGTCTTCTTTTTACTTTAACATCGTGTGAGGAAGATTGTTGACATGCTCTACGTGCCATGCAGAGTCGCTTAAAATGAAAAAATCTAGAATGTGGCTCTGAAATTATTTCTTGCATAGATTAGTTATCCCGTTTACTGAAGTTAAGATTTTACTTTTCTACTCTCGAGTGATCAGAAGACTTCAGTAAAACTGTGCCCGTAGGGTAAGTGATTATTGACAAATACTATATAAAAAGGATTAATATCAGTTTTATATTGAACAACTCACATAAACATTTCAACCAAAAAGGTTTTTAATCAAGATATGGATCAACAAAATTATGTGTTTGTTAGTTCCTATCTTGATAGCAGAGTGCACCACCAAGACAAGAGACAGGAGATGTTGGAGATACGTTGCAGCCAACCTTCGTTGCGGAGACGGCACTTGATGATGATGATGATCTTGATAAAGACTTTTGGTAGAAACGTCAATCGTGTATTTTGCTTAACGTAAAACTGCATGTAAAACTCTCTCTCTCTCTCTCTCTCTCTATATATATATATATATATATATATATATATATATATATATATATATATATATATATATATAGAGAGAGAGAGAGAGAGAGAGACGTGGACTGAGAACTCTTTTAACTGCTTAGTTGTATTTAGCAATGACTCCTCTATCACCTGCAATAGCCATATGACTCCTCTACTCCTTGCACAAGCCGTGTGACTCCTCTATCACTTGCACTAGCCATAATTTCCAGCCTGATCTCTTACGACCACGGAAAAATCCATAAGTAAACACTATGACATCATGATCCCCTGTGTTATCGGTTGATTCATTGCAAGTTCTTCTTTTTTTATTGCTCCACTATCCATATGATCTGCGAAAAATAATTGCATCCATCTATAGATTCACAGCCCATCAGCGTCTTAGTGGTATTACATTAGATACGTCAAAACACTGGATGAGTCCTCCAACGATTTCTATATTCAAACATGCGGATGAATGTAGAAAACATTTTGGTCTGTCCAGTCTTTATGACCCCCCCCCCCCCCTCAATTTCAAGAAAAAGTATGACATAAAAGAACGGAATATAATGCCATGTGATTGTTAAACCAGGGGCAGAAATCAAACAACTAAATGGTATTTATGTTTTTAATATACCGTAAAACCTAGATTTTCGTTGACTTTGGTTATCGTTGTTTTCGGTTGTCGCCGATTTTTTCAGCGCAAAATTTACCACGGTTTTCATTGGTTGGCTTGGATTTCGCCGATTGTTCTCGGTTGGATTATCGACGAAAAGCGAGGTTTATCTGTATTGTATTATTTTAAGTGACACCCCTCCCCCTCAATCCACTTCATCAGGGACTCAAATGATCTAACGACATATATCCAACATATAAAAAAGATATAATGTGTTAGAATGATTAATCATGGAGGGAAATGTTCCAGGAAAGAGAACAAAATGTCGCCATGTAGTCGAAACACTCTGGGTACACACTCCAAGAAGGTGATAACAATAAATTTTCACAGACTTCTAGATGAAAGGGAAATCTCAGTTGGTTCACTGGCTGAAGATCGCCCCTATCTCCTGTGCTTTTCAATCTATACACATCACATATCACTAGCAATCAAATCACAGGTGCTGTCAGAACGATGTCGTACTCTGATGACATCTTGGTTTAATAGGCAGGGCAGAAATCGAGATGAGTGCGTTGTGGAATTACAGGGGTAGCTGGACAGACTGACGAATTGGTGTAGAGATACGGGAGCAGTGGTAATTACTTCTAAGAAATTTGTGACTTGGTCATCCTTGAGCTATAACATGGTAAAGACACCCATGACGCATGTTTTGTTGGCTGGGAACTGGTTAGTCAGAACCAGCACAATGAGATTCCTGGGTGTGTTTTTTGACAGAAGTCTGACTTTCTAAGAACATGTTGACCACGTTATAAGAGGTAGCAAAGGCTTAGCAGCAATGAATGTTATAGGTGCTGCGGGGTGTGAACAGAGGTTGTTATTTATTTCGTACCAGGTTTGGTGGTTGCTGTAGTGGAATGTGCACTGGCAATTCATCTTTCGTGGATTTCATTTTCCATTTTGTAATGTATTGTTTGTTACCTTTTTAATTTTTAATCAGAATTGCTATAATATACAAGATACTATTTTTGTATTGTTCTTTTCTCCTTTCATTTGCATCTAGCCAAATCGTAACACTTTCTGCCTTTTATGTTACAAGTTTGGCATGATCTTCTACTGCCTCTGTTGTAGAAACACTGAAATCCGGCTATCCTGATATTACCACTTTCACCTAGCTGTGTTTCTTGCAATGCAATGACGTCAGCCTCATAACACATCCTTTCTAGCTCTGTTCTACGCTTGTGTACACTGGCAACATTCCAAAACAGCACACGCACGTTTTAAATTCCTAGCCTAGCTGTTTTCGATCGCTTTCTTCTAGCACCCGCCCGGTTACTTTTCCTTTTTGAGCCACCTCGTTTAGGCCGCTTGATATTGGCCGCCATTTTTCAAACAGTGTGACAACGAATACACTCACGAAGATTTCAGCTCAGATGCACGCACTCCGTTAGCACCGGCGAAGATCTTAATGAGTGGACCTCCTGGTCAGAGAATAACAACACATCACCACACAATCTCCTAAATGAAAACATCGAATATATCCATTGTTCAAGTGAAATTGTAGGCGACACACATCTTGGACAGGCAATCTTAGTACGCGAGGGTTTTAGTGTATGCGAGGTTGATATGTCCAAGTGGGATAGTGACAATATCCAGCTACAGGCAGTGAGGGTCCAGAGGGTCCAGCACCCAATCATGATTGTAAATGTGTATGCCTGCAACACGAGCATTGATCTTCAGGGTTGGAAGATCCTAGGGGAGATAATGGAACAGGAAAAGCAGATCCTCTTTTGTGGTGACTTCAATGCGAAAGGTACATCATGGGACAATAGTGCTTCGAACAAACAAGGAAGAGAACTTGAGGAGGCCCTGACAGATACGGACCTGGTGTGCCTTAACGATGGCCGTATAACAAGGATGGCAAGCAGGGATGGTGATGATGATAGCGCTATCGACCTGGCATTGGTGTCATCAGCTTCTGTGGCTATCTGCAATGGGACGTGCTGGGGCATCATGGCAGTGACCACCTCCCATGTGTTGTTCTCTTAAAAAATGACAAAAGTAAGCAGATAAGGCCAAAGGTAAGATCATTTAAATATGATCGCAGAGGAGTGGATGTTGTGAGCAGAATTCGACAAGACAAACGTAAGGCTCAAGTAGTGGGAAATCTGGTGTGGGATAGGCCCCCCTGGTGGAACGAAGAGGTTCAAAGGGCATGGAGCGAGAAACGGAAAGCAGTATCACTATGGCAAAGGGCACGGAAACGTGTTGCGGCTCAGCCCATGGAGGTCGCACAATGAAAACTGAAGAAATATATCTTAGTCCAAACATTCAAAGATATTGCAAAGTCAGCAAAGGCGTCAAAATGGGACGAATTTTGCAAAGAGATCACACGCGAAAAGTCACTAAAATTGTTCTGGCGGTTACACAAATCCATGAATGGTCTCACAAGACGCGTGACTATTGCCGATTTCCAGAGCGACGATACTGTCTGGCAGAAGACGGACGAGACAAAAGGTGCGGCATTGCTGGCACACTACACCGCACAAATTGGTCAGAGAAATGTGGAGGCATATCAAGAAATCAGGAAAACGCTCACAGACACGTGTAAGAACTTGAGCATGGAAACCCATATGCTAATCACAGTTGAAGAAATCAGGAAGGCACTGAAAAGTACAAAAAATACAGCACCAGGGCCAGATGGCATTAGATACGATGACATTAGTCGAAGAACGGATGAGGAGTTGGGAGAGTTGGCGGACATGTTCAATAATAGCCTTCTAAAGGGCACAGTGAAAGAAGACTGGTTGCACAGCTATTTAGTTCCACTACACAAACCTGGGAAGGACCACACCAGGATACATGGCTACAGAATAATAACTATGCAGAATACGATTGGCAAGCTTTTGGAAAAAATTGTGGCCCGGAAGGTATCGTGTTATCTTGAAAGAAATAAGTGTTTACCAACATTGTTAGGAGGATATCGTCGAGGAAAGAAGACATGGCAGAATGCAGCCATATTTGCGCAGGATGTTTTTGAGGGGTTCGATTCGCGCATGGAGACATGTGCGGTCGCAATAGACCTTGAGGATGCGTACAATAGGGTGTCCTTGGATATCTTGATGCACCAGCTGTTAAATCTTGCAGTTAATCCTTTTGTCGTGCGTTGGGTTGGCGCCGCCCTGATGCACAGGGTTGTAGTTCTTAAGTGTGGTAACTGGATATCTACACCAACGGTTATTAGCCCTGGCCTGCCACAGGGATCGCCTCTATCTCCTGTACTTTTCAATGTATACACAGTACATATCGCTGGCAATCAAATCACAGGTGTTGGCAGAACGATGTCATATGCCGATGATATCCTGGTGTATAGACAGGGCAGAAATCGAGAAGAGTGCGTCGTGGAACTACAGAAGGAGCTGGACAGACTGACAAATTGGTGTCGAGATACGGGAGCAGTGGTTAATCCATCTAAGGCATTCGTGACGTGGTTTTCCTTGAACAATCACATGGTAAAGACACCCATGCCACAAGTTTCGTTGTCCGGGAAAAGTTTAGAAAGAACTAGCACAATGAGATATCTGGGTGTGTTTTTTGACAGAAGCCTGAGTTTCAGGGAACATGTTGACCACATTATCATAAGGGCAGGCAAAGGCTTAGCAGCAATGAAGGTTATGGCTGCTGCGCAGTGTGAGCAAAGATTGTTATTTCTTTTGTACCAGGGTTTGGTTGTGGCTGTGGTGGAATATGCACTGGCAATTCTGACTCTTAGCCAAACTCAGATCGAAAGACTGGATAGAGTCCAGAATGCAGCAATGCGTATCATTCTGGGATGCACAAGAGACACATCGACAAGAGCTATGCGATACCTACTTGACTGCCCAACAGCTGAGCATAGATTACAGTATTGCCGTGCACGGGCGTACCTTCAAATACATGCAGATAAGGAACACCCGTTGCATTCCGAAATACAGAAAGTTAAAGGCAGCAGACTCAAGAGAGGAAGGTCGTGGATGGGACGTGCTGAGGATGTAATACAAAGCGTGTGCAGATTACAGGATGTGGCAGCTGGTGCGGAATGGATAGGTCTACCCACAGATTTCGAAACTTGTTTGAGAGTAGTAAAATCACTTAGCAGGGAATGCAGAGAATGGTGTCCCACAGCTGCGGAGAAAGAAGTGCAGGCTTTAATCAGTGAGAATACCAAAGAGGGGGATGTGATTATATACACTGATGGATCTGTAATTAGGTATGTTCGCAGTGCTTGGGCCTTTACAGCTCAGTGCGCAGGTAAAACGATCAAGGAGGAAAGTGGTGCCTTTGCGGTCACTACGAGTAGTATGACCAAGGAGACTATGGCGGTGACCAAGGCATTTGAGTGGCTACGCACACAGAAAGTAACGCAGGTCTGCATCTTGAGTGACTCTATGAGTATGATTAAGAAGGTACAAGTGGGTCTCGTTCGCGAACAGTGGATTGAGGCCTTGAGAAATGCGAGCTTGAAAGCGGTTACATTTATTTTCGTGCCGGGACATGTGGGCGTTCGAGGCAATGAAAGAGCGGATCAACTGGCATCGTGTGCGATTGTGGCAAAGGGCGATGGGGCAATGGATCGCGCTGACGTTTTGAACTCCTTAAGAGATATAACACGCGAGAGTGAGACTAATGTGGATGATGATTCCTTTTCAATGGCTAGGATTAAAGATCAGGGATTGAGATGCGGTGTTGCTAGAGGTGAACATTTTGGAGGGCGCAGAAGAATGATGGTCAACCAGCATAGGACCGGTACTGTCAGCAGAAGTGTGATGGCGGATACACTCAAGGAGAGATCGGAGCAACTATGGATGTGTCCAGTTTGCAGTGATGATGATCCGACGACTAAGTAAGTAAGTAAGTTCTACTGCCTCTTTCTAATATTTCTTCTTACTCGCATGATGAGGAAGGCATCTTTTGCCTCTACCGTCCTTACTCTTACTCGTAGAATGAAGACTTGATCTCTTGTCTCTACCATCCTTACTCTTACTCGTAGGATGAGGACTTGACCTCTTGCCCCTACCATCTCTACTCTTACTCGTAGGATGAGGACTTGACCTCTTGCCTCTACCATCTCTACTCTTACTCGTAGGATGAGGACTTGACCTCTTGCCCCTACCATCTCTACTCTTACTCAAAAGATGAAGAAGACATATCTTGCCTCTATCATCCTTACTTTTAATATAATGTACAGACCGATAGATAAAGGGAGGTTTAGGTGTTTATACCCAGTCCCTCCTCCCGTTAACAAATCTGAACATAACTTTTAATACTAGGAACTTGGTAAAAAGGTTGGTTTAATTTTCACCAAAAGGTCGGTGAATTTTCACAAAAAAGGTCTTCAAATTTAAAAATAGTAAATAAAAAGTAAATTTTACACATAACAGACGTCTTGAGTTGATGAAAGTTGAATAACTTGTGACAAGTGAAACATGGAGACTGAACGGTTAGTTAGCGCATAGTAAATATTCACAATAAGATAGCTGCACATCTGGATGCGTTTGGAAGAATTTGGTATTAAGTATGGCATGAGAAGGAATGGGCATCTTAAGGACATAATTAAGGGCATATACTATATAGTCCTTCAGCGCCAATAGGACAGAAACCAGTATTCTGCTGTTAGGCGCGGTGTCTGGTGCTGTTTTTGTAGTCCTTGTAATTTGTTGCACCCATAGTCGGCATACTGAAGCGTGTTTAACCAAGAAGCCACGGAAACCATCCATATCAAGCCCGTTATTCGGTTCAGCCCTTATCTCCTTTTATCAGAAAATCATAATATGACTTTAAAATGGGCAAATAACCATTTGTATTTTTTAAAGAATTTTATTTAGTAGGAAACCCCATTCCCCCACTGACGTCGTATCGGTGGCCCTAATCCATATGCATACACTTCGATATTTGCTGGAGGAGACTGAGATCCTACGGGTTTGTCCATAGTGTAATGACGTTGTCTCACAGCCAACAAAAAAAAAATATCCTGTCAATCATCATTTTTGTGGGACTTAGTCCACGAACATAACAAAAACTTAGTGAAATATTCTAAACCATCTTTTCCGCGCTGTTGCTACAACTAACAAAGATGGCTGCTTTCCAGATTGAGCCTTGTGGAATTATGTGTATTTTTATCACTTACATAACAGTTCTTTACGTAGATTATGTTTTAACGACATTCATTGTTACACCAAATATGATCGAATCGTAAGCAGTAACATTATCGAAATATTCGTGCTCACAAATAAAATATTTTGTCATGTTATAGAACTAACATGTCGACTAACATTATCAGCAGATATAACAACAACATGTTTGACAATACCGAGATAGAATATATATGTGGACAAATTCGAATACTTAGAACAAACATCAGCGGTGCAGGAGACTGCAAGGCAGAGATACGAAATAGATTGGTAATGGCACATTATAAAATACCACGGTTGAAAACCGTGAAAAAATAACAAAATAGAAGCGAAACAGCTGCTACGAACGTTTATTTTATTTTTCCGGCTGCAACATACGGCTGTGAAACATGGACCATAAGTAACACAGCGGCAAAGAAGATAACGCCTTTGAGATGAAATGCTACAGAAAGGTGTTGTTGTTGTTCGTCCATCACAAATGATGATGATCATTTGTTATATCCACTTTTGAAAATTCAATTTTAGTTATGTCCTTGATTATGAGTTCGTAGATGGCTAATGAGCCATATACGAGCTGTAAATGTCCTTCTTGGACATTTTGGACATGGAATGACGACTATAGACGGATCTTGGTCTATTCGTGACTTTCTAGCTGCTCTCCGCTGTTGAGCTGCTGCATTTCTCTTCTTTTCACAAGTTGATGCGCTCTTTTTTAATTTTAGAATGCCATGTAGATCTATTCTGTGCAAGTTCTTCCCATGTATCGTGGTCTATTTCAAAGACTTTCAGTGAGTTCTTTAACGAGTCCTTGTAGCGCTTCCTTAGGCCAACTTGAGATCGTATACCCTTCTCTAAGTACAGAAAGGTACTTAGAACATCATGGAATTAAAAAAAAGAAGAGAAATTCAGATATTATAAACACATTGAAGATTCCAGAGTGTTGGTTTACTAAACACAATAGCAAATAAAAAACTACACCTGTTTGGTCATGTAAAGAGACACATATTGTTTAGAAAGACAAAAAAGGAGGATAGAGCACCTGGGAGGAGGAGAAATGGCAGACAAAGAAGACGATGGACTGACTACATTAAAGATAACATGAATACATCATTGGAAAAAGCAAGCCGCGTGGCGCAAGACAGAGAAGGGTTCAGGGAGTCCATTGAGAAGACAACGTTCTGGAATGAATACGTCACATGATGATGACATAGGACTAACAATTAGTTTTTAGCAAACTAAAGCATAACTTAATCTAATGATTAATTATAACAATGAATAACGTTAACAAAGGACAGAACACTAACAGTTATGTGTAAGCGTAAAACTTATTAATCTAGAAATTAGAAATTAGAAATTAGAATCTAGTTATGATAACGAAATTTAGATAAAATGTAGCTTATCTTGTTCTCATTTTTATGAAATTAAGTTAGGCCCTATGCATTATGTGTAATCTAGTCTCATATTTTATCAATCATAGGCTACTAACTATGCTTTCATTCACAGATTTTGGGGAGTATTCTGTGTTCTAATGTTCAACATAATTTTATTCCTGCTGAGTGTATCTCATGTAAGAGCAGTGCTTTCAGATCCTGGTATTGTTCCTATTGTAAAGACAAGTGTGAATGGTTTTGACATGCATCCAGAGCCAAATCAGAAAATGGTTTGTTACATTTTAGAGTTATTTGTGTTAATTAATGTGTAGGCCTATGGAATGTCCCAGAACCATATATAGGTAATAAATACCATCTTCAGTAAGACTGAATGGGAAGGGTATCTCTAAATACGATTTTCTTAAAAATTCAGTGACTTTATTGAGAAAACCATTCAATCAACCAATCAATCAAGTGCCATGCCTAATAGCGTGGGCGATCATGTTTCTCAACCTCTCTGTCTCTTGTGTTGTCAATAAGTTCGGTTGGTGAACTTCTACCGTGCACCAATACTAGTCTATCTAGCCACTATGCTCTTTGTCTTCCCCTATCTCTTCTCCCCTTGATCTTTCCAGTGGTTATTAAGTATTTAAGCTGTGTTCTTCACAGCACATGCCCTAGAAATCTTGACTGTCTGCCCCTAATGTTTGATATAATTGATATTTTTACGGCAGCATCAATGAGAACCTCTGCATTAGTTTTCTTAGCTGTCCATGTTTTTTTCATCAATCTTCTCACAAACCACATTTCTGTAGACTCTAATTCGCTTTGAGTTTGTTTTGTTTATAGTCCATGCTTCACATCCATAAAAAAATTGGTTCAATATAACATCTCAGCACTCGAATTCGGGTCTGCATTAATAGTCTTCCATTGCAGAAAATGGTTCTCATTTTTTTTGGGAATGCTGCTTTGACTCGTGCTATTCGGCTCTTTATCTCACTTGAGCATCTACGTTCTGATGTTAACAGGGTGCCAAGATATTTCATTTATTAAACTTGTGTTAATTTAGTTTCATTAATGATTATGTTACATTTTGGTGGTGTATGTCTCTTTGAGACAATCATTATTTCTGATGTCTTCTTGTTTAAACTGAAGCCTCTGTTTTCACTTTCTTTCACTATTTTATCTAACAGGGCTTGTAGTTCCTGTTCACTCCGCTTTATCATAAGAAAACCATTAGATCTACCTAATTGGGATGGGAAAGGGGGAGGGGTGGGTTGCTACCAATTCTTTTGTCTTGCTTCTTGATACATAACGGTTGGGGAGGGGAGTGGAGCAGAGTGGAAGTTTTGAATATCAACTATACATAAACACCCAAATCTTTATCTACAAGCTTATATATTAGAAAGTTTCCACTTATTTTTTCCACCATAAATGATATTGTCTGTGTGTGTGTGTTGTGAAAGTTCCCACTTATCTAATATGTTCTAGATATACTAAATTAAAGTATTGTCTGAATTAATAAATAAGTAGTTTGCTGAGACGTTTCTAATAAATCTAGAGCATGGTGAGCTGACAGTAGAGGTACCAAACACTGCTTAGTGAGTGACTAAAATACTGCTTAGGGAGTGACTAAAACACTGCTTAGTAAATGACTAAAATACTGCTTCACGAGTGACTGAAACACTGCTTAGTGAGTGACTAAAACATTGCTTAGTTAGTTAGTCGTTGGATCATCGTCACTGCACTCCGGACAAGTGCATAGGTGCACAGATCTTTCCTTTTTTAGCCGCCATTACACGTTGACTGACGGTTCCAGTATGCATTTGATTGTCCATCATTCTTTCTTGCCCACGAAACCGCTCCTTTCAAGCGACACCACATTTCAAACCAAATTCCTTTATTCTAGTCATGGAATAAGAGTCATCGTCACTTATACAGTAATTTGTTCGTGCGTTTTCCAGTAGGTCATTCAAAATGTCTGCTCCATCCATTGCTCCACCAACAACCGTAGTAGCAGCATGTGCAGCCAACCTATCTCCTCTCATTACCCTGGACTCCCGCATGCCCCGTCACAAAAATGAAAGTCACTGTACGTATAAAGGAATTCTTAACTGCAACCAGCGACTGTTCCCAAATGTACCCCGCCTGAACTTTCACAATCATGCTCATCGAGTCACTGAGTATGCAGGCATGCTCGTAGATAGTCTGTGAGCACACCCATTGCAAAGCTTTGGTTACTGCCAAAATCTCCATTGTCATGCTGCTTGTCGTCTGAGCGACAAGCTTGGTGATTGCTTAGTGATTGTCGTCATTGCTTAGTGAGTGACTAAAACACTGCTGCGTGAATGACTAAAACACTGCTTAGTGAATGACTAAAACACTGCTGCGTGAATGACTAAAACACTGCTTAGTGAGTCACTAAAACACTGCTGCGTGAATGACTAAAACACTGCTTAGTGAGTGACTAAAACACTGCTTAGTGAGTGACTAAAACACTTCTTAGTGAGTGACTAAAGCAATATATGTTCAGTGTCTGAGAACAACATAGGACTAATACAACAGCAATCCCGTAATTTGTAAGCCATGTTTGATTATGATTAATATCTCAAATCTGATCCTTTATATACTTTATTACAAAATTGTGATCAGAGTGATGGATGGACAGTTTGCATGAAATGTGAAAGTTATCGTCCACCTAGGGCTCACCACTGCAGAGTATGTTGTAGATGTGTTCGACGCATGGATCATCATTGTCCATGGTAGGAAGTAATCACTCAATTTATCTGTGTTATTTTATTTATATGTTAGCATTATTTTTTCTCTCATTGTTCTATATATTTTATCTTCTGTTAGCATTGTTTGTTTTCTCATTGTTCTATATATTTAATCTTCTATTAACATTGTTTTCTCATTGTTCTAAATATTTTTTATCTACTATTAGCATTGTTTGTTTTCTCATTGTTCTAAATATTTTATCTTCTGTTAGCATTGTTTGTTTTCTCATTGTTCTATATATTTTATCTTCTATTAGCATTGTTTGTTTTCTCATTGTTCTATATATTTTATGTACTGTTTCTATGGAACTTGTGGTCTACCTATCAAGAATATTATCGGATATGTTCTTCTCCTTCCTTCAACGTAAAAACTGAACTGATTAAACCTTGAGCGGATATTTATTCTCATTGACCTAGTACAGCTGTGATAAATTCTTCCTCTTTGTGTTGATTCTTTTTCTTGCACTTTTTTATGGTTGTAAACCTCTGATATAACCAAATTGGAGTAAATCTGAGGTTGAAAGAAGTGTACCTCACCACGAGAGGTGCATTTTCCTTAACCTAACCATATTGCTGAGATTCTACATTCTTGAAGCATCAAAACTCTAGACTTAAGACATATTTCTCCAGAAAATGTTGTACTGTATGATGTGCAGCCAAATCTCAGTGTGAAATCTGGTAGACAAATATATAAACAAAAAGGATAAAATAGGTTAAATGAATTTTATGTAGAGCAACAAATCAACTTTTCGACCAAAAGATCTTTATTAAGATAGGGACAGACAAACACATAAATGACGGAACAATAAGCTCAAGAATACATAATTTGCTCAAATACACAGAATTGACATTTTTACCAGTGAGCTCCTAACAAAAACTATGTTAGGAGCATTACATAGAATATGTTGATAAATATAAGGCTGAAAGGTTCTGTAGGTTACTTAATCATATGTGGGTATTTTCATATGTACTCAGTCCATCTCAACACAGCAGCATGGCACCTGTTGGGATTACCACTGACCATACGTTATTTTACAGCTTCAAGTGATAATCTCTAAGGATCTCTAAAAATATTTACTGGTAAGCAAGACGTCACAGCTTTAAATTAAACATGTGACCATATAAACTTAAGGAATATAACTTAGCGTCTATTCCACGGAGAACCCCATACTGACTGCACTGTTGTATATTTGACTTATATGTTGTATGTTTGACTCATACGGTGGACAGTATCTTTTGATATGACAGTATCTTTTAATAAATCATATTGCCTTCCTCCCATGTATTGCCAGAAATGTGAGCAAAGAATAATAAAAATGTTATCTGTTAAACATTTCCTACAGACATTTTGTGATGGAGTGCCATTCCCATCTTATTTAGGATCAGTGTGATCCAGAATCCATGCGAACGTTAGATGTTTCAGTCCAAAAGATGCAGATATTACAGCTAAGCTGTAAACTATGACACAGTGCAGTCTATTCTCTGGACTACATTCTGCAAATCTGCAGGAGTTTAAGAACAAAAGGAGAAGAATAAATTAGCCTCTTTTAATATGATCACAGTAATTCTGTAGCACATATTGATGATGCTTCTATATTGATTATCTAGGATCAATAATTGTGTGGGAGAATACAATCAACGATTTTTTATACAGTTCCTTTTTTATGTAGGTAAGTATATCTTTTTTTTAATGCAAGAATGTATATCTTTTTTATATAGGTAAGTATATCTTTTTTATGTAATTAAGTATATATTTTTTTATATAAGTAAGTATATCTTTTTTTATGAAAGAATGTATATCTTTTTTATGTAAGTAAGTATATCTTTCTTATGTAAGTAAGTATATCATTTTATGTAGGTAAGTATATCTTTTTATGTAGGTAAGTATATTTTTTATGTAGGTAAGTATATCTTTCTTATGTAAGTAAGTATATCTTGTTATGTAAGTAAGTATATCTTTTTTATGTTGGTAAGTATAACTTTTTATGTTGGTAAGTATAACTTTTTATGTTGGTAAGTATAACTTTTTATGTTGGTAAGTATAACTTTTTATGTTGGTAAGTATAACTTTTTATGTTGGTAAGTATATATTTTTTATATAAGTAAATCTATCATTTTTATGTCAGTTTTGTCCTGTTCTAAGGCGTTGAATGACTGAGGAGTCAATTGTGTCGTCTTCTTAGACATTGAATGACTGAGGAGTCAGATGTATCTTGTTCTTAGGCATTGAATGACAATTTGCCATGATACATGCAAAAACACCTTCATTGAATATAAGGTTCAGGCAGAAGATAATACTGTCATTTGCACAGAT
Organism: Meghimatium bilineatum; assembly: GCA_034231615.1. Classification (NCBI taxonomy): domain Eukaryota; kingdom Metazoa; phylum Mollusca; class Gastropoda; order Stylommatophora; family Philomycidae; genus Meghimatium; species Meghimatium bilineatum. The sequence continues at coordinate 67,045,902 of CM067304.1, read as the reverse complement.
GTTCACTTAGTAATAGAAACTCCACAGAGTCAGAATAGAAGTGGCTTATGTGCAACAGGTGAATTCACTGGAAAATCTAGGACTGTGCTTTGTTTTTTATGCTGGTGCACAATCCAGTGGATACCAGCATATTGCAACATCCCGGGAAATGAAGCTGCAACACAATTAGCCATAAAATCACAACAGTGTAACAGGGGGACTTACGAGGCAGCCATAACAACAATTAAAGTCACTCCCAAATCAAAGTGGAAGCAGAATTGCCCAGATAAAGTCAAAATGGTGCCTACCACCAGCTGTCCAGACAAAACCAGGTTATTATTTTTCTGACTATGAACTAGATATAACAGACTCCACCATCACTTATATAAAAAAAATACAAGATCAGTATAATATACTCCACCATCATTTATATTAAAAATACAAGATCGGTATAACAGATTTATCCACCTGTAGCACCAATGACAGATAAACACGTGTTGCAGACATGCCCAACATACCACGAAAAACGAGAGATATTTGGTCATGTTCTGTATTCCTTGATGAAAAACTATAAGACACTGCTCGGATGTTGAGGTTGACTGCTACCTTTGTCAGTCATCAAGGCGGAAGTCTGAAAGTGAGCGAAGAAAAAGAAGAATGACATGTTCTGATGTGTTCATAATTTGGTAGTCATCTTGTGTTGCTGTTGGCTTTCAATTAGCTTCACAGTATGATTACAGTTGTCTTAAACTGGTATCTATTTCATATTATTTCACTGCTCCTTTTGCAACCATTGTACATGCACCAGCTTGAAAATGTGTCTCTGCTCATGCATGGTCTCAGGAAGTTCAAAGCAATTCATGAAAATGATAAACTAATAATATCATAACAAAGTATTCTTTCTTGTGCATTTATCATAACTCTAGCAATAGTTTCTTGGCTAACAGAATGTCATGCCAGTTTGGACTTGAAAAATTACATAAAACTGTGAGTAGCTACTGTGAGTTTATCTTAATTTCTGTCATGAGTGCTGTTAAAAGTGATTATGCAGGATTTGGTGTGAGTTTGGCTTGCCAACTTAGAGAAGATCAAAATGGCCAAAAAACAATCCGTGCTGTAGTTGATGTGGTGGGCTGAACGCCGCAGATATCACATGCACATTGTCGACCATGCATTCCCATCAACCCAGTGCTCACGAGCACCATGATACTTTTGTAATGGCTTGTAGCAGAGACAAGCAAGTTAAAAGGTGCTCAAGAGCACTAATGATTATTTCTTGTTACAATTCAAACATTTCTGTACACCATAAACACACAGTGCTATTTCCACATCTTTTGCGGGAAAGGAATATAGAAGAGGGTGTGTACGTTGTAATGAAGGTTACAGGGTCAGTTTCAATATTTACATTTACTTTCATTTTATTTTTCATATTATTAGCCTATATGTTATAGTGTTCGCATACTCATTATTACACGTGGGGCATGCTTTCTGTCTGTAAAGGTTGAGAACCTCTACGTTAGTCCATGATGTAAAGGATTCTATCTTTGAACTTCATATAGCTAACTTGCATGAGTTTGAGGAGTTTGAGAACCAATAATTAACTGAAGAAGACTTTTGTGATTACTATATGATATAATACTAATTATCATTTTTATAATACGGTCCAATAAAATGGCTTCCATAATTTAATATTTAACTTTATAACAGACAAACTGGCAGTATGAATTTCTCTCTCAGGACTTGCTTGTGCATTTGCCATAACTCTAGTAATAGTTTCTTGGTTAACAGAAGGACATATCAGTAGGGATCGCAAGTACATAAAACTGTGAGTATCTACTGTGAGGTTATCGTAATTTCTGTTGATCTTAGGATCAATACTAGTATCACAAAAGATAGAAACCGGGACCATCCAGGAAAACTTCTTGCAGTGTTACCATTTTTTTATTTTATTAATGTCAATATAGATGTTTTTGATAGTCTGGATGTCCACAAGCTGTTAGACAGAAACTATATAAACGTTTATAAATTTTGTTTTGCTAAATGTTCTAGATATTTTTCAATGTCATTTTTGGAATTAAAACTGAAAATTTAATTTTGTCAGCTGTGGTTTGCATCATAGCACACGTATGTAAACATCTTATCAAGGAGAACAATGACATTCAAAAATACACTAAAGTAAACAGATTTCTAATGTACATTTGTTTTTTATTGCATTATCAATGAGATAATGATGACCTTTGACATCTTTAAAAACAGTCATGAAAAATTTCAGTGTAAAATTTCTAATGGTTGATTGGTTGGTTGTTGATCCATAGGTTCATGCTCTTTGACCCAATGCCGTTGTGTGATATATGCTTGTGTTTGTGAGCTGTTGTTTTGTTCCACATAATGTGTTTTATTTATCTGGCCCTGGAGGGAGGAGCATTTTCCTGACGTCATCCAGCGTTAGACATTCAAAAAGGTGGTGGCCAACAGTTTCATATGGATGAGTGTACAGCCGGCATACTGGAGTGTGTTGTGGTTGTATTCTGTTCAGGCGATTGTTAAGCTGTACACGTTGTGTGTGAAGTAAGACAATGATACTCTGGTCTTTCCTTCCCAGGAGGTTGTTTTGTCTTTATGATTTGGACTGGTCATATATTTATAGATTTCCCTCCCAGTGTTTCCATGGTCCATCTGTTCATCCAATTTTCTTTGGTCACAGATGTCAACATTACTTTAACTGTACGCATTGTCATTTTTGTATATGGCTGTTCTTGTTGTGCTCCTTTCTTGCTAGTCTGTCTGCCTTGTCATTGCCAGGTATGTTTGAGTGGCCAGGAATTCACTACATAATAATGATGACTTCATAATATGTTAGCAGCTGGTTGGCATGGTGATATATTTCAGCGAGCTCAGATTTACAATGCCCATCACACTCTAGTGCTGGGAGAGTGGACATAGAGTCTATAAAAATCTCAATGTTTTCATGGAAAGGTATCAAATATGGTCGTCAGGTGGTACAAGACAACTTCTAGTGTTATTTCAGCTTCATAGTTAGAACATATCTCCCCACATGCATCAAATAAATCATCATATGGCACATCTGGATATTCTATATAGACATCATAACCTGCTTTGATGGTGGCTTTGAAAGTAGACCCATCGGTATAGACATGAATCTATTGTTCTGGGTACGTGTCTGTTGTTTTCTGTGTTGCTTTCATAAGACTTTTTGGCTCAGAACATTTCGTTGCATTATCTATTAATTGTGGCTTGACTTTTGACAATTTAAAACCTGCGTATGGTGGAAAAAATTTCCTAACTTTTGCTACTTTTTGCAGTTCTTGTCTGGGAGGTTATATATGTCGTTTATTTCATCTACATGGCTGAAGACTTTTGTTTTATTCTGTGCTTTCGTTGCCAGTTTTCTACAAGTTGTTTTTTTGGGTGGTCTTTGCTCATTCTTTTGCTACTGTCATAAGCTTCCATTGCAGCCATATCTCTCCATATTCAAGGGCTACTTTACGACTCTTGGTAAAGATGATATAGACAGTTTTCTCACAGTTTATTTTCAGCTTCCATGTTTTATAGTACTCAAGCAGTTTTCTTAAATCTCAATTTAGTCTTTTGGCTGCAATTTCAACATTCTCATGGCTCTGCCATATTGTTAGGTCATCAACATAGAGAACGTTTTCAGCTTTTATATGTTTAGCAAGGTCTTTATTGTAAATAAGAAAGAGGGTGCAGCTCAAAGCAGAACCCTGTTGCAAGCTTTTTTTCTAGAACTTCTTTAGATGAAATGGCATCATTTATCTTTGTATGGATTGTTCTGTCAATGAAGAAGTATTTTATCGAATTATATAGCTTTCCACTAAAACATTTAAAATGGGCATGATGAGGCCTTCACATGATATATATTGCGGAAACACATAGTCCTGATGTTTCACATATGATTTCTTGCCGGTACAGGTTTTATTGGGAATGTACCTTGCTCATTTTAAGTAACCTCCTCTCGTCTATCTGATTAGTTCCAAGGGTAAGGCAAATTGTCATCATCACTTGTGATGGATAAACAACATATATATATATATATATATATATATATATATATATATATATATATATATATATATATATATATATATAATATATATATATATATATATATATATATATATATATATATATATATATATATATATAGGGCATCTTCATACATCTGTTTGCTGACTGAATGCCAAATGATGTAGTCGTAACCTTCAATAACAGTTACCATGTTGTTCTGACAGGCCGACGTTGTGCTTGAACTAGTTATGGGCACAGCGTGGGTGGGCGGAACAACAAATCAACCTGTCGCGAGGACCAGAGTTGTGCCCTGAGGTCGACGTCTGTTTCGGCAGCATTGGACTCGAAACACCATTGAGTCGAATGGCTGCTGGAACAGAGAGCGGAGCACTTATGTGAATGCCCCATGTGCTGTGAGGCCAGTTTTCTAATCAAGAATTAAGAATGCAGAATGAATGGTGATTCAAATATAAACAAATGTACATGATCAATTAATTTTGAGTGAATTGTTATAGAAACTAACGCATAATTAAAAGCATCTGGGACAGTGCTGCCCAATTCTTATCGTCCTGGTATTTAAACAAACTGGAAAGTGGGAAACTAGAGGCAACAGAGATGTGGTTCTACAGAAGAATGCTGAGAATACCATGGACTGCCAAAAAAACTAATGTAGAGGTGTTGAAAGAGTCAAATGCGAAACGGTCCTTAATAAACAATATAAGAAATAGGCAATCTTCTTTTTTTGGCCACTTCATGAGACAGGCAGGTTTAGAGAACATAGTCACAACAGGCAAGATTGAAGGCACCAGAGACAGAGGGCGACAACGGGAGAAAATATTAGACAGTTTGACAGCCTGGCACGGCAAAGAAACAACAACAAAGTTGATACATAATACTGTGGACAGAGAGCTGTGGAGAGCCATGACCGACTACGCCAGCCGGCATGGCACCTGATGATGATGATGATGACAGTAACTCTAATCCACCATAATTTTTGTGTTCACATATTCCACTTGGACATCTACTTGTGATGACAAAAATTCTTATCATTGTGAAAATTCCTTCAGATCAGAAACTTATTTAAAAAGTGAAATTGAAATCTCTGCCAATGCTAGAGTGAGTATAGACTTCTGATGAATTCTTTTTGTGAAAGAGATATCTTAAAAAATACATATTTTCTGAAAGTTCAGCGATGTAACAAATGTTACATAAGTGGCTTTAAAGTCAAACATTGATGACCATGGACACAATTCGAATGGGTGGCAAAAATGGTTAATGTGTTGTAAGAGTGATGCTAATAAATAGGTTGCGATGCAATGGCTGGCTTACTAATGATGTAAGGAGCTGGCTTACTAATGATGTAAGGAGCTGGCTTACTAATGATGTAAGAGGAGGACTTACTAATGATGTAAGGAGCTGGCTTACTAATGATGTAAGAGGAGGACTTACTAATGATGTAAGGAGCTGGCTTACTAATGGTATAATGGGCTGACTTACTAATACTGTAAGAAGCTAGCTTACTAATTATGTAAGGGGTTGGATTAATAATGATGTAAAGGGCTGACGTACTAATGATATTGCTGCAGATATTCACAATTTATAGGAATTGGTAAAACACTGAACACATACATAGCCCTGCCGAAGTCAGATGTGTAAGGCAATTTGCTCAAATAAGACCATAACCCAAAGCATGACTATTAACTGGACTACGACTTGCTAGAAATTTAATAGGACCATTGTCTGACCACAAGGAGATCCTGAGGAATTTTAGAAGGCTGAAAAACAAAACTACAAAAAATAAATAAATATAAAAATGGAACATGTAGATTTTATTGAGCCAGCAATATCTTTCAATCCAGTTTCCGTTACAGCCGTTTCCCTAATTCTTGAACACGGCTGAATAAAATATGTTCCAACTTTCTGAATGTAACAGAAAAATAGGAATCATGTCTAAAACAATTGTTACGGTACTCTGATACCTTAACCATCGCATTATTCATCAACATCAGTTGTAACTACTTTTCTAGTTACTAAACAGCATACAGTGGAATCCATCTATAGTGCATTCCTTTATAACATATTTCTCTATATAACATCACATTTCACACGTCCTAAGTATATTTATCTTTTATTGTTTGTATTACGAATTTCTGTTATTACATACGGTACATATTTTGTTCGTTCAGACCATGTTGTTATAACGGGATTCCACTGTAGTTGAATATCACAATAGTCATCAATGTTCTAAATATCTTTGAATTTCAGAGTAAACACTTTAGGTGTTGTGATTGTGTGCACTTTATTTGGCCTGTTTGCTATTTCTTTATGTTGCATCCAGGTAATTCATATTATGTCTCAGTGCTTGTTCAGTTTTCATATTATGTCTCAGTGTTTGTTTAGTTTTAATATTATGTCGCTATGTTTGTTTAGTTTTCATATTATGTCGCTATGTTTGTTCAGTTTTCATATTATGTCGCTATGTTTGTTGTTTTCATTTTATGTCACTGTGTTGTTTTCATATTATGTCACTGTGTTTGTTCAATTTTCATATTATGTCACTGTGTTTGTTGTTTTCAGTTTATGTCACTGTGTTGTTTTCATATTATGTCACTGTGTTTGTTGTTTTCATATTATGTCACTGTGTTTGTTGTTTTCAGTTTATGTCACTGTGTTGTTTTCATATTATGTCACTGTGTTTGTTGTTTTCATATTATGTCACTGTGTTTGTTCAGTATTCATATTATGTCACTGTGTTTGTTGTTTTCATATTATGTCGCTATGTTTGTTGTTTTCATATTATGTCGCTATGTTTGTTCAGTTTTCATATTGCGTCTTTCTGTTTGTTGTTTTCATATTATGTAACTGTGTTTGTTGTTTTCATTTTATGTCACTGTGTTGTTTTCATATTATGTCACTGTGTTTGTTCAGTTTTCATATTATGTAACTGTGTTTGTTCAGTTTTCATATTATGTCACTGTGTTTGTTGTTTTCATTTTATGTCACTGTGTTGTTTTCATATTATGTCACTGTGTTTGTTCAGTTTTCATATTATGTAACTGTGTTTGTTGTTTTCATATTATGTCACTGTGTTTGTTGTTTTCATTTTATGTCACTGTGTTGTTTTCATATTATGTCACTGTGTTTGTTCAGTTTTCATATTATGTAACTGTGTTTGTTGTTTTCATATTATGTAACTGTGTTTGTTCAGTTTTCATATTATGTAACTGTGTTTGTTCAGTTTTCATATTATGTCTCTATGTTTGTTCATTTTTCATATTACATATTTGTGTTTATTCAGTCGCTGAAGTTTTGTCTCTTCTATAAATTTGACTGTGTTTTGTAATTTATTCAGAGGTGTCCATAATGTTGCTTCAGCATATGACAAAATTAATGCCTTTGAGATGCAGATATAATAGGGAGAACTTCATGGAAATAATAGAAAATGAGTAGAGGTTCTATTAACACTTTCTGTGGAAAAAAAACTATTAAAGGAAATAAAGATAAAAAATATAAAGTATTTTGGACATATTAAAAGACATGACACTGTGTTGAAGACCTTACTTGAGGGTAGAGTCAAAGGGAGGAAAGAACGAGGTATGGAGAGATACAAGTATGAGAAAAACATCACGAGATGGACAGGCAGGTTACAGTCCAGCATAGTACTTCTTCTAAGGCAAGAGACAGCGGGTGTTGGACGTTCATTGCAGCCAACCCTTGTTGCGGAAACGACGCTTAATAATGATGATGTTTGTTCAGTTTATGCTATTCAAGTAAATTGATCATGTTAGATAAAAATGTAAATCCACATTTTATTTTACATATCAATAGCTACTGAATTCATTAGCTAAAAATACTGTTTGCAGGCTATTGAAATAATAGGTTTTTTCAACTATTTCTACCTTTGTAGGCCATTTAATATTGGAGAGTTTTGAAGAAACGTGTCCAATTGTGTCTAGAAATTGTTCATGAAATTGCAGTGACTAATTCTCATAAGAAACATTTTTCTTTCAGATTTTTTTGTAGTTAATGTATCGAGAAGCTTTTTGTGTCCTTGTTTCGGGGCTATTAACATTTCATAATTTTAACATTTTGGTAATACATTTTAACAATTCTTCCCATAAAATGGTTATTGATTAGATACAAATTTATTTATATTTTTATGTTATCTATTGACATTTACAGATTTTATCAATTCTTAATGATGAAACATCAATTGAACGTGTTAAAAAAGAGTTTACGCCTCCAAAGAAATCAGCTTTGATATTACTTCAGACAGTGTTTGGAAAGAGTAAGTATCAGTAGTAAAAAGGTAATGATAAATGTAACGATAAAAGTAACGATAATGGTAACGAAAAAAGTAACGATAAAGGTAATGATAATGGTATGGAAAAAGGTAACGCTAAAGGTAACTAAGAAAGGTAACAATAAAGGTAACGATAATGGTAACGAAGAAAGGTAACAATAAAGGTAACGATAATGGTAACGAAAAAGGTAACGATAAAGTTAACGATAAAAATAACGGTAAAGGTAACGATAAAGTTAACGATAAAAATAACGGTAAAGGTAACGATAAAGATAACGATAAAGATAACGATACAGATATCAATAAATTTAATGATAAAGGTAACGATAAAGGTAACGATAATGGTAATGATAAAGGTAACGATAAAGGTAACGATAAAGGTAACGATAAAGATAATGATAAAGAAAACGATAAAGAAAACGATACAGATATCGATACATATAACGATAAAGGTAACGATAAAGGTAACGATGAAGGTAACGATGATGGTAACGATAAAGGTAACGATAATGTCAATTATAAAGATAACGATAAAGGTAATGATAAAAATAACGATAAAGGTAACGATAAAGGTAATAGAGCTTATGAGTTATTGATGAACCAGCGTCATAGCACTCAGTTTCTGGAGCGTTCTCTGTTGCCTGGTCAGTGTCTGAACCGAAATCTGCCTGACTAGCGTTGCCTACTACTTGCTCAGTAGCGATGGCGCCATTCCTCCAGAGCATGAACCCTGGTACCCTACTTCCTGGTGGCTGGGTGAAGTACGGGAGTAATTTTTATTTCAAACTCCCAATAACCAGTATTCGAAATCCTTGTTTGCTGAACAGTTGGCGAATAATTTAACATTACACTATCCCTGCTCCTAGTATCAATAGTGATTGTCTTTAGTATCATACTACAAATTTAGTTTATTAAGAAGTTTCTGGTTTTTTTTTGGTATGCCGTTAATGACAGATCTGATTCGGTTATTCAAGTGGCTTCTTGTTTTCTATTTTATATTATTACCATACAAATATAGTGTACATATTTTTCTTATTGTTCTTAAGACAACTTTGCATGTAAGAAATAGAACAGATTGACTTGCACAAATATGGTATATTTAATAGTAAAAGTACAAAGAACTGCGTGTTTTTAACATTTAATCTGACACGATCTGACACAAAATGGGTTTTTAGTGTGTCTCCCAAGGTGGGTTTTATTGGACCAAAAAGGTGTAAATCGTTGGGGCTAAATCGTGTTGTAAGGTGATGTTCCAGAAGTTCCTACCATAGATGGTCAATTTTCTCCTGTGTTTAACGAGTCATACTGATATTGTCATGAACTAGCAGTACTACTCTATAAATAACCAAATGGTCAGAGGGTGTCCGACAAAGTGGATGGTGCCGCAGTAACCTAATGAACAAATAGTAACGCAAAATGTTTACCTCATTTTGCAGTACTACTCTAGTCAACAGGCCTGGACGTTTTCTTCAAATAGAATTCTGAAGCAGATTCATTTTAAGACCAAAAGCTGAAGAAGATATTAAGAACAAAAGCCCCGCCAAGACGGATGTGTCCGGCCATTGGCGCAAACAAAACGGCAACACAAAGTATTTCCATTCTCTGTACTACATCGTGCTGGACATCTAGTGAAAGCTAACAAACGATAATAATAGTTAGAACATAGAGAGTAATGTGTGGAGCACATGGCTGTGTGGTTAAAATGCCGTTCTCAAACCATTGTGGTCCCGGGTACAATCCGTAGTTGGGAATGATTTTTTTTCTTTCGGAGGTACAATCAAAATCCTTTCTGAACATGTCGCGTAGTCTTCTCTGGCTAAGCGGCCTTTATCTCCACAGTCCAAAGAAAACCACCCTGCACTCCATCACAGAAAAACATACAATAATGAATTTTTTTCTAATAGAGCATAATTAGTTATCACATTGCTCACTCTGGAGAGCTCTGGTTTCTGCTCTATGCACCGTTTTCGGTGCTGAAGGTACATAGATAAATAGATAGATAGATAGTGGCGACAATCATACATTTGTTTTTCTTTTGTGTATAGGTCATCCGTTACTTTGGTTGTGGCCTTTTCAAAACACACTCGAGTCACATGAATTGTTGCTGCACATTGTCTGAATTCGTCAACTTACCGAACATGTAATTTCTTTTGCTGCATTATATATTATAATTGTGTCTTTTGTCAAGAGATGAATATGCAGATGGGAAAATGTTTGAAAAAAAATCCGCTGCCCACAGAAATGTATTCATAAGTTTCTACACTACATTGATTATCACCTACCCAGGGTCTAATAAGTTACCACATTGAGTATCACCTACCCAGGGTCTAATAAGTTACCATATTGAGTATCACCTATCTATTGTCTCATAAGTTGCCACATTGAGTATCACCTACCCAGGGTCACATAAGTTACCACATTGAATATCACCTACCCAGGGTCTCATAAGTTACCACATTGAATATCACCTACCCAGGGTCTCATAGGTTACCACATTGAATATCACCTACCCAGGGTCTCATAAGTTACCACATTGAATATCACCTACCCAGGGTCTCATAAGTTACCACATTGAATATCACCTACCCAGGGTCTCATAGGTTACCACATTGAATATCACCTATCCAGGGTCTCATAGGTTACCACATTGAATATCACCCACCCAGGGTCTCATAAGTTACCACATTGAATATCACCTATCCAGGGTCTCATAGGTTACCACATTGAATATCACCTACCCAGGGTCTCATAGGTTACCACATTGAATATCACCTACACAGGGTCTCATAAGTTACCACATTGAATATCACCTACCCAGGGTCTCATAAGTTACCACATTGAATATCACCTACCCAGGGTCTCATAGGTTGCCACATTGAATATCACCTATCCAGGGTCTCATAGGTTACCACATTGAATATCACCTACCCAGGGTCTCATAAGTTACCACATTGAATATCACCTACACAGGGTCTCATAAGTTACCACATTGAATATCACCTACCCAGGGTCTCATAAGTTACCACATTGAATATCACCTACCCAGGGTCTCATAAGTTACCACATTGAATATCACCTACCCAGGGTCTCATAAGTTACCACATTGAGTATCACATACCCACAGTCCTAGCTGTGTCGTCATTATCTTATTTTGTTTACCTAAATAAAAAAAAAGAGATCATTCATTCATTTCTGTTTGTCGCGTGATTTATTTTTCGGTGACCTGTTGTTGAAAAATCGTACAGGTGTTCCCCACCATTTGGCTAAATTCTAACTACTAAAACTTATGTTCTGATTTCCTTATGTGAGAGGGGAGGGTTTAACGCCACAGTCCCCAAACCTTCGGACCTGCACCCACTCTAATTATACCTCTGGTATGAAAGTTTGCCTGTGATGTGATAATTGACTTGACGAGCAAATAAAAATGAAGCTGGATGTATATAATTTTTTGATACAGTAAGCAACTGAATGTAATCAAAGTCAGATGTCTTCAAAAAGTGATTCAATAATGGTTGTCAGGCCAGGTGAGAACTGACTTAAGATGAGCAGTCATTCTTACCAAGTCATTTCCATCAAGATTGTGCTATCAACATGAATCTCTGTTTGAGAAATTATGTGATGAGAAAATAAATGTAAAGAAATTATTGCATACATTTCATATTATTTATAAACATTCTACACGTAAAATTATTGTTAGAATCGGGAGTTTATGTTTATGGTAAGGATGATAGAGTTTATTCTATGATTATGGTAAGGATGATAGAGTTTATGCTCTGATTATAGTAAGGATGATAGAGGGCTGTGGTAGCTCAGTTGTTAGTGAATTGCCATCATATTCGTGTGATCCAAGGTTCAATTTCCAGTTCAACGGGAAATATGTTAAAATAACCAGCGGCTCCTGAATTGTCAAAGACTGAGGAAATGGGTATCCAAACTTCATGGAAAGTAAAGGGGCAGATTGATGATGACCACATCATACCCAAGGTATACTGCTGGTCAATGAAAAATACATTCCTAACACAGTATACCCCAATATGTTTCAATGATGTGGAAGCGTGAAAACTTTACTTAATGATATACAATTCTGGGGAAGTAGCGAGGTTGTCTAAGTTTTACTTTGAACAAATTTTTTCTGTCTTGATAGTGAAGTTTTACTACGAACTTCAGATGCTTTCTATGCCTGGTAGTGAAGTTTTACTATGAACGTCAGATGATTTCTTTCCTTGCAGAGAAGTTTTACTTTGAACCTTAGATTAATTTTCCAGTGTTATTTGTGATAGGGAAGTTTTACATAGATATTGTAAGTCCCAGATGACCGTTTCACTCAATGCAGGTGCGTGCAATGCCATAACCTGAGCAGGCTTCTGTTGCGGAGAGGACTTCGCTGTGACGTTCTTGCAATACTGAGGGATGCTACAGTTAAAGGGTTGATTCCTTCTCAACACTACATGGATGGGTGGGTTTAATCATTGCAGAAATTATGGCCTGGGATAGGTTACCCTACCTCAAAACTTCGTACTCTTCTCTGACGATAGTTATGACGAGTAGCAGTTGCTATTGTGTACTCAGAATAGATGATGAAAGCCACTTTTTGAAACGGCACACATGGTCGTGTTTTTTACCGGGTTCCGAGAGCGGAGAAAAGAATAGCAACACTATTTACCTTCCATGCATGTCGTAAGAGGAGACTGAGGAGGTTAGCGGGTGAAATTGGCTGTCCAATCCATATATGGTCAAAGTAACCAAAAAGCTATGCTGAAATTGGATGTGTCAGGCCGAAAGATGTTAGATATTTCAACAGTAAGTCTGTTTAAGTAAAGAATGTCTTATCAAGTGTATGTACAGACATTTCAACAGTAAGTTTGTTAAATAAAGAATGTCTTGTCAAGTGCAGACGTTATAGAGGATAATTCTGAGAAAACATTGAAAAATAAAAAATTGCTCTTCAGAATTAAGTTTAATTAAATGGTTTACAGAATAATAACGTTGTTAAGTAATAACAGTAAGAATAAGTAATATAATGTTGTTTTTACTCAAAAGATAATAAATAAGTACAAATAATACATAAAATGATAAGAAATACTAAATGAAAATGATAAAATTCACAAATATAAATACTAATAAATAAATGAATTATCAGAAATAAACGTGAATGATAAAAAATAATAAATGTAAACGATAAATAATAAATGTAAATGGCTAAAGATTAATGTTATTGATGAAAACTAGTGTAAATGTTAAAAAATTAATAAATGTAAATTAAAAAAAGAACACAGATGTTTTCTAGAAATTTGGTCTTACTATAATAAAGTTATCATAATTTACCTAATTTCTAGGAGTTACCAGAACAGGAAGATGTGGATGGCATATCAGAGGATGTTCCTCACAGAACTCTAAAAGTTGTCTTGTCCTTTTCTGAGAATTTTTCAAAGCATGATTAAAAAACTACACCACCTTCAACAACGAATCAATGTCTACAAAATGTAATTGTGCATATAATTATAAAAATGAAGGTACACATTGAAAACGTAAGAAGTAAAATTTTATGAATCAGTTAAGAATAGCACAGTTTTGTATACATTTATCTAAATGTTTTTATCACGAACCTTGATAACTTGATCAAGACGAAATGAGTAGGAAATAGGAAAATAGCTACAACACAACACAGAACATGCAATGTGAACAGGTGGGATATTCAATGTATGTGTGGAGGCAGAATGTGAACAGGTGGGATATTCAATGTATGTGTGGAGACAGAATGTGAACAGGTGGAATATTCAATGTATGTGTGGAGGCAGAATGTGAACAGGTGGAATATTCAATGTATGTGTGGAGACAGATTGTGAACAGGTGGAATATTCAATGTATTTGTGGAGACAGAATGTGAACAGGTGGAATATTCAATGTATGTGTGGAGACAGATTGTGAACAGGTGGAATATTCAATGTATTTGTGGAGACAGAATGTGAACAGGTGGAATATTCAATGTATGTGTGGAGGCAGAATGTGAACAGGTGGAATATTCAATGTATGTGTGGAGACAGATTGTGAACAGGTGGAATATTCAATGTATTTGTGGAGACAGAATGTGAACAGGTGGGATATGTTTTTTATGTGTGGAGGCAGAATGTGAACAGGTGGAATATTCAATGTATGTGTGGAGGCAGAATGTGAACAGGTGGGATATTCAATGTATGTGTGGAGGCAGAATGTGAACAGGTGGGATATTCAATGTATGTGTGGAGACAGAATGCGAACAGGTGGAATATTCAATGTATGTGTGGAGACAGAATGTGAACAGGTGGGATATTCAATGTATCTGGGGAGACATAATGTGAACAGGTGGAATATTCAATGTATGTGTGGAGGCAGAATGAAACAGGTGGAATATTCAATGTATGTGTGGAGACAGATTGTGAACAGGTGGAATATTCAATGTATGTGTGGAGGCAGAATGTGAACAGGTGGAATGTTCAATGTATATGTGGAGACAGAATGTGAACAGGTGGGATATGTTTTTTATGTGTGGAGGCAGAATGTGAACAGGTGGAATATTCAATGTATGTGTGGAGACAGAATGAGGTAAAAAGCTATTAAGATTATAAATGATAACTTGCAGTGTATGCAGTAAGAAGCTAACTAAGGAGATTGTATGCAGAAAGAAGCTAACTAAGGATATTGTATGCAGAAAGAAGTTAAGGAGATTGTATGCAGTAAGAAGCCAACTAAGGAGATTGTATGCAGTAAGAAGCTAACTAAGGAGATTTGGAAAGTGTGGAGTTGGCTGTTGCATTCTATAGACGGCCAGGATGCACCATTAAACATGTTTAAGTCGGGTGTGTCATCCTGTTAATCATCAAGAGATTAAGAAGATATACAGAATAAGAATGATCACACTCCACACTCCCATCTGTTGAAATTAGATGTTACTTCTCTACACTCCAATCTGTTGAAATTAGATGTTCCTTCTCCACACTCCAATCTGTTGAAATTAGATGTTACTTCTCCACACTCCCATCTGTTGAAATTAGATGTTCCTTCTCCACACTCCCATCTGTTGAAATTAGATGTTCCTTCTCCACACTTCCATCTGTTGAAATTAGATGTTACTTCTCCACACTCCCATCTGTTGAAATTAGTAGTTCCTTCTTCACACTCCAATCTGTTGAAATTAGATGTTCCTTCTCCACACTCCCATCTGTTGAAATTAGATGTTCCTTCTCCACACTCCCATCTGTTGAAATTAGATGTTCCTTCTCCACACTTCCATCTGTTAACAATAGACATTGTTTCAATACTCCCACCTGTGACAGAATTATTCGTTCTCCACGTTCTCATCTGTTGACATTCGACATTGTCATTAGACATTCCCATCTGTTGACATTGTCATTAGACATTCCCATCTGTTGACATAATATTTTTTGTTTCAACAGTTTCAATACTCAAAATATTATGTTTTCGTTATTATTGTGATTTTTTTTAATTATCTGGGTTCACAAATACAGGTTGATGAAGATTTATCTGGGTTCACAATAACAGGTAGATGGGGATTTACCTGGTTATCTGGGTTCACAATAACAGGTAGATGGGGATGACATATGACTGGATATAGTTCACAGAAATCTAAAATCTGTCTTGCCTGTGTCTGTAAGAAAATATATAACACGTTATTAACAGAAGAAAATATAGAGACAAATTTATGGAAATTGATTTTACATACATTCTACAGTCAGTCTTATTGTTAGATAATTTGTTTACATATAATCATCTACAATAATATTGGACCTTAGGCGTATTGGAAACCGTCCTTCTAAAGTGATACATTTGACTTCCCCTGTGATTTTTGTTTGTAGTCTACTCAAAGTGACCAATCACTTGGTCTGTTTGTATCACGGAAAATGTTAAATACGTAATTTTAGTAGGATGATACCTAATGAGCGAATAAGTCTTATACGCTGTCAATGATTAGAGTTTTCCCATGCCATAGACCTAAGTCTCACACAGAACTACGATGTCTGTGTAACAATTAACACTAAATATCCTCGTATATACAAATTACATCCGTCAATGTTGCTGTTTGTGTTAATGTACCATAAACTGGAAGGAACAAAAGCACAGGAGAATAAATTAAATTCAGTTGAAAATAAATGTCTTAGAAAACTCAAGTTTTGACTGGGAATAATTCAAGTTAAACACGGAAATAAGAGATGACACCAAACAGTAATATGTTTCCACAATAATAAGAAAATGATGGACTTACATCAGACTTAGAATAAATTAATTTAGACTGCCACAACAAGCGCTAATATTGGCTCTATTTGACAAAAGAAAGAAACATCAAGAAAGACTCTTCACAGAACAACCATCAATCAGAGTATGACTATGGGCATCAACATGATGTACAAATACGTTAAAGCAGCTCTAGGATAAAGATTTCAAAAATGGCCCCATTAAAGTCCAAAGCAGGAGATCCTATAATAGAAAAAAAAGACTTGAAAGATGGGTCAAACACTATCCAACTCTGTATTCCGAAGACAGACTTGCAGACCCACAACTAGAAGACAGACTTGCAGACCCACAACTAGAAGACAGACTTGCAGACCCACAACTAGAAGACAGACTTGCAGACCAACAAACTAGAAGAAAGACTTGCAGACCCACAACTAGAAGACAGACTTGCAGACCCACAACTAGAAGACAGACTTGCAGACCAGCAACTAGATCAAATACTTGAGAATAGACTTGCAGACCACCAACTAGATCAAATACTTGAGAATAGACTTGCAGACCCACAACTAGATGACAGACTTGCAGACCCACAACTAGATCAAATACTTGAGAATAGACACGCAGAGTGCCCAGAGATGACATGCACACCAGACTGCACAGGCGATCCATAGCTGGTCGAGCATCAGGGTCCAAGAACCACAGCTGGCCAAGACCGTCAGTACACTTCCACGCAGTGGACCTGGAAACAGGAGTGCAGCAACCCTGGTGTAGCCTGGCCAAGTACTAAGGATCGAAGATACGGGAATGCCAACCCGGCCCAAAAAATGCTGGCTGGCTGTCAGGTCGAAAGATGCAGATAACGCAGCTTGCTGTAAAACATGACACAGCGCAGATCACCCTCATACGTCCTTCTCATGACAATTTTTGACGGACTGTCAAAGCGAGCTGGGAGAAACCATAAGATTAAACTAAAAACAAAGATACAGATCTATCAAACATGCATGTTGAGTACACTATACTACGGATCTGAACCTTGGACTACCTACATCGAACATGAGAGGTGATTTAACATCTTTCATCTAAGATGTCTCCATATTCGGAACATATTCGTTCCAGAGCGTAGTCTTCTCTATGGATCTCTTGAATTCTCTGCGGTCTTGAGCAAGTTGTCCTGCTTCTTTTAGTGACATGCGCAGGCAATCTTGAATATCTTTTGTCCAACGGCGTCTTGGGCGCACTGTGCTCCTGTTGTCTTCTATCATCCTCTCCATCAAATAGCACGACAAAATCACCAACATGGAGGAGTTGCGCCGCACTCAGCTACCATCTGACATGGAAAGACTCAATATAAATAGATTGCGGTTGGTGGATCACGTCCGCAGAATACATCCATAAAAATAAGTACTATTCGAAGAACTGGCTGAAGGCCATCGAGCCCGCGATAGACCAATGGTGAGTTATAAATACATCTGAAAATCCTCAATGAAAGGCTTCCATATAGAATTAAAAAACTGGGAAAACACGGCAGAAACTCGGGATGCCTGGAGGCATAACATGCGTGCACTATTCAGAAATAATATGTTTAAAGATATGGAAGAAAAAAGAGAAAGAAGCAAACACAAATCTTCCGTTGCTGTGATATCATCGCTTGAAAAAGTCACATTTCTGAGAAAATATTCAACGGATTCCTGCATATTGCTACATGACCGTCTGTAAGACGCAAAATGCCATACATGTGTGTCAATAACAAGCAAGAACTATACACAGCTGCATGACATCACTGCAACTGAGAGCTCTGGTTTTTGCATTATGTGCCGTATTCACCGCTAGAAGAACATATACTGAATGCACAGTAAGATAATTAGGAAATTCTCTAAGGCATGCTCTCATTTGCACAGGGCAAAAGGAAAAACCAAAGCTTAGATGTAAGGACAACTGAGGAACAGCTTTAACCGTTGTTAGGGAGCCTATCATCAATCCACATTCTGGGAAAGAATTGGCCTATGATCGAACAGCACGGAGTATTACACTACATCGAGGCTTCCAATAGTCAGAAGTGTTCACAAAGGGATAAAACTGAAATATATACGATACTTCTAAGATATTCGATACTTTTAAGATATGCGATACTTCTAAGATATGCTATACGTTCAAGATATGCCATTTCTTAATTATGTAGATATACATATAATATAATAAGTAATTGTACCATTAGGCAAAAACAAGTGTAGTAAGAGATAATGTGAAACATATAGAGTCATCTTCTTATTAAGTTATACGGGTTATATCTACACAAAAATAATAGAACAGAGAATGCGATACATTGCAGAACCACAGCTGAGTCCCTCTCAATTTGGCTTCAGAAGATGGGCAAGCTGTACAGACGCACGTTTCACACTGAGACAACTAAGTGAAAAAGCAATCGAATACAAAAGATCTAAACACAGTATTTGTAGATCAGGAAAAGGCATTCGACAGGGAAGATAGCAACATTCTCTGGGAGACATTAACAATTTAAAACACCGAAGACAGCTGTTAGATAATATAAAAGATATATCAAAGATTCCCAAGCTCAGTAAGAACAACAGACTGAAGCTTTCGAAACAAGATCTGGAGTTAGACAAGGATGCGTGATTTCACCTCTACTTTTCAACATGTACATGAACATAATAATAAGAGAAACTCATATTAACATAGAGAAGGATTTTGCAAATAAACATGATGGGGAACTTAATAAATGAAATCAACGAACTATAATTTTCTGACGATCAAAGTAATATACAAAGAAGAAGAAAATTTGCAAAACATTTGTAATACATGGCTATTAGAATGTAAGAACAGAAAGTTATAGGTAGCAGACTTAAGAGAGGGAAGTCGTGGATGGGACGTGCTGAGGATGTAATACAAAGCGTGTGCAGATTGTAAGATGTGGCAGCATGTGCGGAATGGATAGGTCTACCCACAGATTTCGAAACTTGTTTGAGGGTAGTAATATCACTTATCAGGGAATGCAGAGAATGGTGTCCCACGGCTGTTGAACAATAGGTGCTGGCTTTGGTCAGTGAGAATACCAAAGAGGAGTGTGTGCTTATATACACTGACGTATCTGTGGTTAGACATGTTCGTAGTGCCTGTGCCTTCACTGCTCAGTGCGCAGGTAAAACCATCAGGAAGGAGAGTGGGGCCTTTGCTATGACTGCGAGTAGCGTGACCATGGAGATTATGGCGGTGACCAGGGCATTTGAGTGGGTATGCACACAGAAGGTAACGCAGGTTTGCATCTTGAATGACTATGAGATGGTTAGAAAGGTATAAGTGGGTCTCGTTCGCGAACAGTGGATTGAGGCCTTCAGAAAGTAATTACATTTGTTTTCGTGCCTGGACACGAGTGTTCGAGGTAATGAAGGAGCAGATCAACTGGCGCCAATCCCGATTGTGGCACAGGGTGATGAGGCAATTGACCGAGCTAACGTTTTGAACTCCATAAGGGATATGTCTCGCAGAAGAATGATGGTCAACCAGCAGAAGACCAGTACTGTCAGCAGACATGTAATGGCGGAGATACACTCAAGGAGAGATCGGAGCAACTAATGTCCTGTCCTGTGTGCAGTGATGATGAACCGACGACTAACTAACTTATGAAATTTATCCTTCTCATAGCAGCTAAATCATTCTTGATCATTTTTAGAGCTTTGTCATATATTTTCTATGTCTGATTACCTATTGCATAATTCTAAATCTCTCATGGATAGGCAGATTTAGTCATGAGAAAATCTGCCTTGCTCGTACCACCTCAACTCCAACTGATGTAAGCTAACTTCCGGCCGTCTGTCAAGACGAATACGGCCATATTATTGATGAACTCAATATTCTATTACAATGGTTCATGTGTTAACTGTCAACTATATATTTTGTATCTGTACTCTCAGATTTCATGTTCATACATTAAAAACGCTAATTTTTCAAATTCCTTCAAGATTTTCCAAATTTATCACCCAGGGGGCTAGTCAGCATCATCATGTGCCGTTTCTGCAGCAAAGGAGGTCATTAAATTCCACAACACTCTATCCACAGTAGTGTATCAGTTCTACTACTGGCTCTGTCATGCCATGATGTCAAACTATTCAGTATTTTCTTCACTTAAGGCCCCCACTATTCCTCTAAATTGTGTCTGCTGTTACATTGTATTCTAAACCTCATATTTTCAAAATATGGCCACAAAATGTGATGTGTCTTTGATGTTTGTTAAGTAACTTTAATTTAGTACCAATCGCCCTTAGTTTCTTCTTACTTGTTGTTACTTGGTTATTTTACATCTGTGCTCTTTTTCACTTTATGAACTGGGGCTCTTTTTCACTTTATTGCTGGGACTCTTTCATTTTATGAGCTCGATCTTTTTCCACTTTATAAGCTGGGACTCTTTTCCCCTTATGTTCATATTTGTGTCCATCATGAGGACTGCTACTTTCTTATAATTCGTATATCACTACACTACTTTAGATATTTAGTTACTACATCCAATACCTGATTGTCTGTATTTTCGTTTTGTTAATTATATATTTATAATTTTACTTTATCTCACCTTAGGAGCAGGCACAGCGGCAACACAGCCAACAAGTATGAGTATTGCTAAGACCTTCATTGTCATTTTAGATATTAATTTGATGGCAGCAACTGAAAACATCAACACAATAGATTAATAGTTTGTTACTTGTACAGCTAGACAGCTTGATATTGTGAGGTGTAAGAACATCGGAATCACAAATGATTGAATTTACTCCAGACTTAAGCTGTAGACAGACATCGAAACCACTGATGCATTGCATGGACAATATATAAATATACACACACACATGATTGGCAGTACTCGAGACAGCAGCCTGTAGAACGAAGTAGACAACGAATAAAGATGTGCTGTATAGGGTTTAATTTTCTTCAGTACATATTATGTAATGGTTTAGTTTTAGATTCTATGATTTCGAAGGAAACCCCCAATATTTCGTTATCATAGCGGGATGAGAACAAACACGATTCAATACACATGTTCATTAGCGATATGCCCTTACTGTTAGATTTTAGGACACTGGGAGGGGGCAGGGTTAGGTATAGTGTTTACAATAAATCTAAAGCTAGTAACAAAAACGTTGGTCTCTAAGTGACATTCCAAAACAATTAACTTTTACGGGCCAAAATTCTTAAAAACTGAATAGGAAGTAGTTAGAGCATGCTCCACGATTACTGTTCCTTAGTTTTCTTCAGTACATACTATATAGTGAAAATTATGCGGGAAAATAACCTACTGTGTAAACACAATGAATACAAATAGATATAAGTGTTACCAAAATAAGAGATACAGTGACAGACGACGTTTCGACTAAAAAGCCTTCATCAGGACAAACACAAGATCACATTAAGAAAATCTTACATAGAGACAAACATGGTTGTGATAGGAAGGAAAGAGAAGGAGAGAAGGACAATAGCGAATGGATGATGGAGGAAGCAAAGCTAGGGTAGCATGACAGGGAAGAAGAGGGTGTGAGAAGATAATGTAAGAAGTGGAAATGGCACAGAAAAAAGTAAAAAGTGAAAATAGATAAAATATCATGCAAGTAAAATGAGATAAATTTGTAAATTTTAAAAATTTTAAATCCTTATCTCCAGCTACTTAGACGTAACATTCTCTTCACATGGAAAGATGGACACCGAAAGAGACATTCGTTGTAGCAAAGCGACTCAAATACTGGGTCAATTATCCTCTTTATTGCAACACAAAATGTTACCAATGTCAACGAAAACCATCTTATCCAAAGTATCTTCATTCCAACCCTGTGCTACCAATGTCAAACATGGTCCTTAACAACAAAACATAAGAGACAACTAGTTACAACAGAAATGGAATCTCTGAGAAAAGCTACAGGAGTGACCAAAAGACACAGATTTTGGAAACGAGGTCATAAGAGAAAGAGGGTGTCATATAAAGTCTACAATAAATACAAAATCAACAACAAAACGTACACAATGGTTAGGTCACCTGGAAAGAATGCCATGTGATTCATTAGTTTATAAAGCATATATTAAGAGAGGAGAAGCAGAAAGAAGAGCCAGGGTAGACCTAGAGTACGCTGGATCGACAACATCAAAGAGACATTACACGAACACCAAATAACATTATCTAAAGCTGCCAAAAAAGCGAGAACAAGAACATTATTTACATCCATCGACACCTGTAAAGGGAAAAAGAGAAAGGAAGGAAGAAGATCTCCAAAGTTGTCAGCTTGAAAAGAGGACGTATTAAACTAATATACCAGATTATATAGGAGACCATTGTCATTTCACACCGGTAAAAAGACGGGGAAAGACAGCCTCGGGCAATTAGAGGTAATAAAATCTTACACACTGCCGAATAAACAAAAGGAATTGAGAGAAAGTGCGCCAAGCAAGAAACTAAGCGTAAGGTAGGGACGAAGAAGCTAAAGAAAGGGGGAGAATGTATCAGTATCCATGACTCAAATCAACCAACCAACTGAAACAGACAGCAAGAGATAAAAAGAGATGTGGAGGGGTCTGAGAGAAGGAAGGGGAATAAACAGGGTAAATAAAGATGTGACAAAGAAGAAGTGAAATGAAAGTGACAGATCGAAGTGGGCCCTAAACATAGACACGTTACACAAGGAATAAATGTGGAAGTGGGAGGAGGCCCAAGGGACACAGGAAGGTGTAGTCAAGAACAAGATGTAGTCAGGAAACATGATGTAGTGTTCGTATGTTGTCAGGAAACATATGTAGTTAGGAAACATAATGTAGTTAGGAAACATGATGTGTTGTTCGTATATGGTCAGGAAACATGATGTCGCCATGAAACATGATGTATTGTGAAGTGCAAATAAATAAGTTAACCAAAAATGTCATTAAAAGCTATATCGAATTATAAAATCAAGTTAATCAAAATGGAAAACATACACAGTGAAATGGACCTGCATACTAACCTGCTCAATGTTGAACATTGAAACTTTATTCAGATTCACTGACTTATATGTATTCATAAGAATATAAAAATAAATAAAAAGTTATAATAAAATAAATGCACACACAAATATTTCCTGTTAATCTAGGCCGCAGCCATGGTCACGATATATATGCATAGATAGCTAAATTTAGATTTAGAATGTGCATTGTATGCAAGATTAAATGGTTCCATTTGTGTTACCATAAAGAAAACCATACAGACCACAGATTCCGATAGTGAAATATCGGTTCTACGGCGATGTGATACAGAGCGCGTCCTGTGACGACCAAGGTACTGAATTCCTTCTCCGCCAAGGGAAATTATGCATCCGGACCGTTCAAAAAGCAATGGCAAACTATTGATCGTATTTATATTGCCTAGAAAATCACTATAGCCAAAAAATATTGTGTTGATACGTCCTCAAAAGGATACGCTACAAAATTGTGTTATTGTTGCTAAATTTCATATTCATCCATGTGTTACCATGTGTTACTTAAGGGGAGCAAAGAATAGCAACACTGTTACCCACCACATATGTCGTAAGAGCTGACTAAGGATGTTTTGGGGTTGAGTTGGCTGTCTCATCCTATAGAGGCTCAAAGTGACTTAATGGTCTTGCGGAAGACGGTTGTCTCAGGTTGTAGAACGCAGATATCGCAGCTAAGATGTTAACCACAACTGTGAGTGCGTACGTGTTGCACAGCTGTGGGTGTGTACATGTTGCACAGTTGTGGGTGCGTACGTGTCGCACAACTCTGGGTGGCGTATATGTCGCACTAAATAGCTTTAGTACGTGCCGCACTAGTATAGGGGTGTACGTACCGCAATGTTGTGCGGGCGTACACGTATCGCACAGTTATGGGGGCATATAAAGTTAAACAGATTTGAAAACAAATGTCTCTGAAAATTGTTTTACATAAAATGGAGCGATTTTGCCACAAATAGCGACCTAGGAAATAACACACACCAAGAATATGTTTAAAATGTTATAAGAAAACTCAGATGGAATATCTGTGACACTTTGTTAGACCAGATGAAAACAGACTGAACTTGCAAGCCCTTATATGGGCACCCGAGTGGAAAATAAAAAAAGGAAAGCCAAACATTACCCTAAAAAGCACTATACTTAAAGAATTGTACTTACGTAAAACACAGGTTTTTAAAAATGTTCCACTATGACACGACGGACTATCACTAAAACTAGGGGGTTATAATGAGCAAACAAGAAAACATATAAATTACAATACACAAAACATTGCTATAAAACATTTACAAAATCGCTATATACAGTACAAACAATATAGAGTAAATATAATTGGGGAAGGGGTTTGCAAAATGTTGTTATATAGGGATATTTGTTATAAAGGAATCCGCTACATAGGGATTTCACTATATATATATAATATATAAACGGGAATTTTAGCCTCTGACGTTTTCCCATACTTATCTAAGGGCTGTATATATATATATATATATATATATATATATATATATATATATATATATATATATATATATTTCCCACATAGTAAGCTTTCCCCCTTGTTATTTTGTTAATGTCATGTTTGCTAATGACAACACAATGTTGGTTTGAAGATTAAATATAGTCTTTGCCTTTTGTTTTACATCGGGATAGAATTGTAATTAAAAAATTTGTTTACGTTCATAATTTACGTTTTTGGCGTTTTGAATTCTTGTCTCGATCAATCTGTCCATTCTTCCGCCGTCTGTATACATCAGCGTTACCACCGCTTGGCTTTTTTCCCAAGTTCTTGGCTTTTTCGATCAGACCTTGGGACCTTGTCTTGTTTTCTAAAATACTTGGCTTTTTGGGCCTATTTCTTAAAGAAAACTCTTTATTAAATTATCTCTAATTGTTCTGCAATAAGTCCCTTTGATTGTTTTTGTGTGTTACGTTTTAGTTTTGAGTTACTTTCCCACGTTTATTTTCAATTTACTTCGCCGACCCTTCTGGATTTAAATAATTGGTGTCAATCTGAAAGATAACACAAGGCAACAAAATAAAACTTTTTTTAATCATCTGAAACCAAAATACACTTTTCTAAAGGATTTTTTGGCGCTGATTTCAGATCTGGTATCAGTTTTTTTCTATCACGTCAAGTTTTAAAGTTATGAGTGATGTTAGTTTTCACTGAACTTGGCTGTATTTTTTCGAGAATCGCAAACATCAATTAAGCAAATGATTCACATCTTCTAGACTAAATCAAATATACTCACATCACAGCATAGATATGTAGAATGTTTCTTCAAAAATGCTTGGAATTTGATTTTCTGTTATATTCTTCGCCTGGATTATCACGGAATAGCATCCAGCAGAAGTCGGCCATCATACTCTCATTCCACAAACCTTGATAACGGCGCTCCATTAACTGAATGTCCTGGTGAAAACGTTCTCCTTGCTCTTCACTCACCATACCAAGATTTTCTGGGAAGAAATCTACATGGGAGTGCAAGAAGTGCACTTTTAATGACATGCGACAGCCAAGGTTCTGGTAAGAATCTATTAGACGCTGAACTCCTTCCCTGTACGTAGGGGACTTATGATTACCAAGAAAGTTTTCACAGACCCACTTGAATGCCTCCCAGGCTTCTAGCTCAGCTCCTGACAGAGACTGTTTGAAACCTTCATCTTGTAAAACAGATCTGATTTGTGGACCTATAAATATCCCTTCCTTCATTTTTGCAGCAGTGATGTTTGGGAATTTATTAACAAGGTACTGAAAACCTTCTGAGTTTGTCTTACCCATGGTCTTCACAAGGGTTTTCATCAGTCCTAGCTTAATATGGAGAGGTGGCAGAAATATTTTCTGTGGATCAACAAGGGGCATATTTTGGACACTGCCTGCTCCGGGATACTATAATAGTATCATATGTAAAAAATAATAGCAATTCTCACTCATCACTGTAATATCTATACGAATCGTGCTTTAAAAATAATCAAATTTTATGAATGTTGTTTATTTGCTGAATATAATAGCCGATATCTGTAATTATTAATGATATAATCTGTGGAAGGAAATAAAGAATGTGTGACACAAGTATTGCGTCATCATCACCATCATTGAGTCCGTGTAAGAGACGAAGAACAACAAAGACAAGGTATAAGCAACCATTCTACAGTGAATGGCTCGAAGGTGAAGAGCTAAAGGAATGGATACAATCTGATCCTTTCACACTTTATGTGTGAGTTAATGGCACTTCCACATTCATAAGCATGCGTGGGAAGAATAATTTCACAAGTAAATATGGTGAAAACAACACTAATTAATAGATTGCATGCTGTTACAGTAACGAAACGATTAATGGCTAAGCAAGCCATTGCAGGAAATAATTATGAGTGTCACTCGTAGACACCACCAAAAACTATAGTTGCTGATGTTACATAATGCCGTTGTCATTAACGTTATGTAGAAGGAGTGAAGAATAGGCAGAGACAGTCAACTTCAGTAACGCTACTCAAAGATGACGATGTGGGAGGACTATGATTCAATTGTTGATGTTGAAACTGTTGTAACTTGTGCTATTACTTAGTCTACAAGTACAATGTCTATTTTAGCATATCGGTTGTGCATATACTATATATATATATATATATATATATATATATATATATATATATATATATATATATATATATATAAAGAACTTGGCTTATCTTGGCTTTATTGTCCTCCGAACTTGGGGCTTTTCAAAATGTTGGGTGGTAACGCTGGTATAAATGCTCCCGCGATAATTTCCTCTACTTGTTTCAGCAATCGATAAAACAAGTGTAGGAATTTAAATATATTCAGAGCATTACTTCACAATAAGAGGTGAAATTTACATATGAAAAAAAGCATGCGATTGCGTCTTTGGGTCTCACCAATGACCCTCTAGACAAACCACCCTTTACAACAGAAAACCTTAGTAGATGACATGCCATTATATTGAGGTTCACCTCAATATAACGGAAGCTTTGTAGCATGCCATCTATACAATTATAGACGCTCTCTGAGTAGATGGCTCCTTCAATAGGCATTTCACTAAGCCGAACGCTTAAGACTTATGGGTATGAAGGTACGCTCAGAAAAACCACCCAACTGCACATAGGAAATAAAATCTGATCACTCGTAATTCATGTGGTTATCAAACAAACAAACAAACAAACAACATATACAAAATGTCTATATCTCCTCCTGATTTTATGTAGGGGTTTACTCCCTTAGCTTATGCACTATTGTACTAACCAGGCTGTTGGTGAATAAGTAAGATAGAAGATGAAAGTAAGAATAAATTTAGAAAAGACATGCAGTGACAATGGTTTTGTTTTTCCAAAGAGGCCAGGTTCTCAGCATATCCCCCCCTCCCCCCAAAAAAAATCTTACTTTTTCGAATCTACGACATGCTCCATGCAGGGTAGAAAAAAAAAGTAAAAAGTAATAAGTAATGTATACATTGATAATATCAAACACTGGACTGGAGTGAGTTTCTCCACACTCATACAAGAAGCTGAGAACAGAGAGGCACGATCGATAGAATTCAAAAATAAAAAGACGATCAAAAAGCGTTGCAGGATTTCTATGTTGCTTCTAAAGTGACATCCCAGCGACTGTTTAGGTCTTATGAGTTTGATAATGCTGATAATGATGATAATTAAGCTTAAATTTCGAATAGGTCATAAATTGCCAGATTTTAATTATAGAAAAGTCGGTCCTATTTAGTCAAGATCCCGAAGTGTAGCAATCGTCTTACTCCTTCAAGATGTTCCATCGCTTTCTGATCCCGAACTGTAGCAATCGTCTTGTTCCTTGAAGATGTCCATCGCTTTCTGATCCCGTTCTGTAACAATAGTCTTGTTCCTTCAAGATGTTCCATCGCTTTCTGATCCGAACAAGATGTTCCATCGCTTTCTGATCCCAAACTGTAGCAATCTTCTTGTTCCTTCAAGATGTTCCATCGCTTTCTGATCCCGAACTGTAGCAATCGTCTTGTTCCTTGAAGATGTCCATCGCTTTCTGATCCCGTTCTGTAAAATAGTCTTGTTCCTTCAAGATGTTCCATCGCTTTCTGATCCGAACAAGATGTTCCATCGCTTTCTGATCCCAAACTGTAGCAATCTTCTTGTTCCTTCAAGATGTTCCATCGCTTTCTGATCCGAACAAGATGTTCCATCGCTTTCTGATCCCAAACTGTAGCAATCTTCTTGTTCCTTCAAGATGTTCCATCGCTTTCTGATCCCGAACTGTAGCAATCGTCTTGTTCCTTGAAGATGTCCATCGCTTTCTGATCCCGTTCTGTAACAATAGTCTTGTTCCTTCAAGATGTTCTTCGCTTTCTGATCCGAACAAGATGTTCCATCGCTTTCTGATCCCAAACTGTAGCAATCTTCTTGTTCCTTCAAGATGTTCCATCGCTTTCTGATCCCGAACTGTAGCAATCGTCTTGTTCCTTCAAGAAGTTCCATCGTTTTCTGATCCGAACAAGATGTTCCATCGCTTTCTGATCCCGAACAAGATTTTCCATCGTGTTCTGCTTTATGATGTCTACTTAACTGCATCATTCTCTGTGTTCCATTTTCTTATGAATTCATTTAATGGATGCAAAGTTACTTGCTGTCCCTGAAGAATGGCTCCGTGCGTTCGAAATCAACATCTGGTCTTTTGCAAGCGATCGTGTTTGATGAGGATTATCTAATTTCTGAGAGCATGTTACAGATATGCAATCTTGAATGAGTGATAGTTGAGTCCATCAGTGTCATACCTAGGCCTACACCTTCGATTAAAGATTATGGAGGAGGAAGGAAGGGGGGAGTGTGGAGGAGGGCGGGGTTACCTAAAACAAAAACCATTTCTTAGAATACATGACCACCATATTTACTAACATAGATTGGATGTATGTATGTTCGGAGAGGTTGATATAGGTATGCTCGGAGGAGTCAGTGCAGTGTGCGTAGTTAGAAAATAGTTTGAAAAAGGTGTAACTTCATCTATCTATCTGTCTTGTCTGACTGTCTGTCTGTTTGTCTGTCTATCTATCGTATCTGTTGTATCTGTCTGTCTGAATGCCTACCTTGCCTTAAATGTGTCGTTGTCCTTCCTTGTCTTGTTCAGCCTTATCTTGTCTTGCCCTGCCTTGTCTTGTCTTGCCCTGGCGTGTCTTATCTTGTCCTGCCTTGTCTTGTCCTGCCCTGCCTTGTCCTGTCCTGCCTTGTCGTGTCTTGTCCAGCCGTATCTTGTCTTGTCCTGCCTTGTCTTGTTCCCGTGTCTTGTCCTGTCATGTTCTGTCTTGTCTTGTTCCCTTGTCTTGTCCCGCCTTGTCCTGTCTTGTTCTGCCTTGGCTGGTCTTGTCTTATCTTGTCCTGCCGTGTCATGTCCTGTCTTGTCCTGCCTGACTGTCTTTATATCTATGTTCCTTCACTACAAAATACGAGGACAGAAACCAGTGATCTCCAGTTTGATTTTATTCTAATGTGTATAATTCTTGCATGTTATTGAGACCCATTATCACACCCCTTTTGATGACTGCTTTGCCAAGAGACTCATTCTATTCATTATAAGTACATGTCCGATATAAGCCCATCATTTTCTTATTATTATTGTAGAAACATATTTCTGTTGGTGTCCTCTTATTTGTTTGTTTGATTTTAATTCCACGAAACTAGCGGTGTAATTTGGTGTGCCACTCCGAGGGCAACCGAGGCTGGACTATACATTCAATCTTGAACGGTCTTATTCAATAGCACCATACATGTATACTAAGCTGTCCGTTTAGTGACCGGGGGAGGGGGAGGGGCCCACAGTCAGAGTCTATGACGGCCAAGGTTCCGGCTTCTAATCCCGCTAAAGTTATCTGTGCACCCATACAGTTCAGAAAGCAATTATTACTGGATGGCCTAGAAAACCAATACAGCCAATACAAAAATAATATATATATATATATATATACTGGGTTAATCGTTAGGTCCTGAATAGGAAATGATACCTGTAAATTTTACCTGTATATGCTACATGTATATGCTACAGGTATATGCAACTTGTATATGCTACCTGTATATGTACCTATATATATCACCTGATAATGATGACCATTTTTTTAACTGGGTGATTCATAATAATAACGTGCATACACGTCTTAGTAAAAAGCTTCATTACAAGTCTTCACATTAGGGGTGAGTTACTTCAACTTTTGAATACATAGTTCAAGTTAATTTTTTGCAGTTGATAATTGTGAATTATGTGTAAATGGCCACCAAATATTACTAATTTACAAATGGCTCGTGAATATTATAAATTTACAAAAGGCCCGCGAATGATATCAGAGATGTACACATGGCCCATGATCAAGACCATGATTGCCACGCTTTAAACATATGTGGTTTTAAAACTCCAGTATTATCCGCTACGCAGACGACATTGCTTCATTCAAATGATATACTTTCTTTGCCGCTGTTTTACTTATGGTCCACAGCCGTATGTAAAATATAAAAGTTGGCTGGAATGACTGATTAAAACACAAAGAAATACAGCGAATCATATAACTTATATTTAAGCGCGCAAAAAAATCATATAAACAGATATAACAACACAACAACCAAAAATCATAATAGATAATACCAAGATAGAATGTGTGAATAAATTCGAATACTTAGAAGCAAACATCAACGGTTCCGGAAGACTGCATGGCTGAGATGAAAAAAGAGATTGGCAATGGCATATTGTAAAAAGTCGTGCTTCTCTGATTACCGGGCCCGTCTGGCGCTTGAGAACCGCTACATTTATCAATATGTACTCTGAAACCCGACAGCATTAATGAGCGCCTGTCTCCTGTATGACTTTAGTCGATCCATAGTTTCTGTTTGTTTCGCGTCACATGTTTGTTGTCATTTTTGTATTTTCCTTGTCCGGAGTAGTTTCGCCTCTTCCGGTCAATACATACTACTCATAACAATGTGACCGTCGATGTTATTACTGTTCGCTTTCTGTTATATATTTTAATTTTGTTTCAATTGTCTGTCTTGATACAGGCCTTTTGGTCGAAACGTCGATTTGTGTGTGTCATTATGAGTGTCATCTAGTATCAACAAAACTTTATTACCCTTTTTCTGGATCTACCTATAGTAAAATAACATGGCTGAAAACATATGGAAAAACAACAAAATAGAAACGAAACTGCTAATACTGCCAACTTTTATATTTTACATACAGCTGTGGACCATAAGTAAAACAGCGGCAAAGAAAATAACGCCTTTGAGATCAAAAGCTACAGAAAGATACTTAGAATATCATGGAAGGAAAAATGAGACACTTAAGATATTATAAACACATTGAAGATGCGAGAGTTAGTTACTAAACACAATAGCAAAAAGAAAGTAAACATATTTGGACATGTAAAGAGACACGATTTTTAGAAAGACCAATTATGGAGGGCAGAGCACCAGGAAAGAACAGGAAAGGTAGACCAAGAAGACGATAGACTGACGACATTAAAGATAACATGAAATGGTCATTAGAAAATTCAAGCCGTATTGCCCAAGACAGAGAAGGGTTTCAGGGAATCCATTGGGAAGACAACGTTTTTGAAGAAAATACGTCACATAACACACACCTCATATATATACATACTCATGCCAAGAAATAACTCAAAGAACGACAAGTGGTTGTATACATTTATTCTGCATTCGATTTAACAAGGTATCCACTATTTGAATTCATGAATATCCCAGCTGAATCCAGTCAAATTGCATGCATGTTGTTATTCTTCAAGCCAAACACAGTAAGGGTGCTCATGGCAACGTTCAATTCACTTCTGTAAATACATATTACGGACATGACATGTAATATCAGTTAAATAAGTCGAGAACATTTGTGAAGTTTATATTATTGATAATATCCGAATGTGTGCTTTGGTCATCTTTCAAAATGATGAACGATTTTAACAAGTAATGAGAACTATCAACCGGCTACACTCTACACTTAGATATCTGCTACGTGAGACACTCTACACTTAAGAGACTCAGAGCCGTGCCGTGCTGTGATGCAGAGAGACGGCCGCATCAGGCAGTACTAAACAAAAATATATTTAAGGGCACCATTTGGAATGAAAACATAATTTTAAATGGGGAGGGCGGTATTTCGAAGACTTGCATCATACTGAGAAAATCGTCCCACACGGTCCTCGGGAGACTGATCGGTCCTCGGGAGACTGAACACTATATGTATACCTGGAGTGCAATTACACAATAACATAATTATTTAAAATTCAACAATTTAAAATCTACATGTCTTATATATAGAAGTTTAAGATGACAGAAATGTGAGAAATCCCGAGGAAATTCTCTATGGTAATCTTTCATTCAATCACCTGATGGCGAACTGAATGAGATGGCGTAAAACAAGCGACTCAGACGTAAGGCACATTTATCCATAAAAAAGATTGGTTAAGTATATTGTGTCTTGCCGCTGCGGATCCAATAAGTCTGCAAAATCAGTCACGAGTGAGGCTGCAATTGGAGAACTTTGTAGGCTACTTGTAGTTTTGATACTGGCCTACTTAATATTATATCATGTTTCAAAATGAATGATGAAAATTCCACGGACAGTCAAGATAACTAATGTAGATGTCCTCAGAGATGTTGGAGTAAAACGACAAATTATAGAAAAAGTCAGAAGCAGATAGTCAATGTATTTAGGGCGTGTAATGAGAAATACACAACTTGAACATTTATTTAGTAACCACCGGAAAGATTAAGGGGGAGAAGAGGCAGAGGAAGACAACGAAATACATTTCAAGATGGGTTATCACTGTGGCACAAAAAAGATGTCATCAACTGATATTATTAGCAACACAAGAGACATTGTGTTGTGGAGTAGCATATCAGTCTACGCAACCTGGCATGACACTTGATTGATTGATTGATTGACTTCCGAAGCAAATGACCATCATCATTATTACAACATGGACATTTAAAAAATATTTTTTGTCTGTTTTTGTGTGTAAAGTAGAAACTTTACCTGAACAAGTAAAGATCAATAGACAGTAGGCAATACAGAAATATCATATTAGAGAATCAATAGACAGTAGGCAATACAGAAATATCAGATTAGAGAGATTCATTTTAATAATAAAATGACTTTGTAATCCGACCACACGATCCGTGGAAGTGATGCTTTTTTCTTGTTTGCAGGTTTAAATGAGAATGATATTGATTAAAGTCAATTAACGTTTGGTGTTTGTAAGTTTTCAGATTGATGAGGCTGTGAATAACTGTTGCAAGTTTGTAGTACCACAAATGCGTTTGTACTGAAAATGAAATAATCTTACCCTTCCTGCGATATTAGACGCTATCTGATTGAGTACTGCATAGTGCTGTTGGAGATAATCACTCAATATAGAATACGTGAGGTCGTCAATGCTGTCATCCTGTAAGCAAATACAATACACCATTGTGGTCAGCATGTTTTACTGTTCTGTCCAAATATATGCTTTTGATATGTTGGAATTTGAGCGTTGTCACTTCTTCGCGTCTTATATACTGTATTATTATAACAATTTTTAAACAAAGTTAATTTATTAAATTAGATTGATGATGATAATAATGGTATTTCCCCTACGCAAGCGAAGACGAGAATGGTATAGAAAATAAGGTCACGTTAGGTGTGTCTGTGTGTGAGTATTCAGATGGCCTATGAGGACCAATCTGGACTCTGGAAGTCCTGTTGCAGTGTGAGCATGAATCTGGTAAAGACGAAGGAAACATATCTGAACAATACTTTCTTTTTTGTTTCATTTGTATCGCCTGTAGGACTCTACTCTGTTCGAAACTTTGAATGCCCGCTTTGATCTGATCATTTTAGGCTGGACATTACCTAATTGTGGTATTCTAGCAGTTTGGGTCAATCGAGCAGAACTTGAGAGATATGTTCAAGCTGTTATTGATTTGTTTCTTCTGGTATCCAATAGAACGCTATACATTTCACCACAGAAAAGTATATTTTGAAGACGACCGTCTGGCATGCGGACGATGTGATCGGTCCAACCAAGTTGAGACCTGATCAACAAGGCGTAGATGCTCTCCATAATAAACTGTTTGAGGATATCAGTGTGGGGATAACACTAGATTAATCGGCTGCTCTGTGTCATATACATAATCTAATAGCTGTTTGAACTGTCATTTGCATATTAAACTGTTCGAGGATGTCCGTGTCAGGAACGACAGTAGATTAATCCACAGTTATATGTCTAATATACCATCTAATAAACGTTTTGAGGATGTCAGTGTCAGGGGTGACGCTAGATTGATCGACTGTTATGTATCTAATACATCATGTTATAACTGTT
Organism: Meghimatium bilineatum; assembly: GCA_034231615.1. Taxonomy (NCBI): domain Eukaryota; kingdom Metazoa; phylum Mollusca; class Gastropoda; order Stylommatophora; family Philomycidae; genus Meghimatium; species Meghimatium bilineatum. Next base: position 67,011,001 of record CM067304.1, on the reverse strand, counting down.
TGAGAAAGTCATTTGAATAATAAACTGACTTTATAATCCGGCGACATTATTCCTGGCAGTGATGGTGTTCCTTCTTCGCAGACTTAATTGAGCATGATATTGAAAAATGTCAATACGGTTTCGTGTTTGGGAGTCCTTAGTTTGCACAGAAGTCTCAGTTTACATTGGAACTCTGAAAAATCTGTTGCAAGTTAGTATTCATTAAGCATAAGAAGTAAGACTCTCGCAGGAAAACTAGTAGTAAAATGTGGCTCTTATGACAAAGAGAAATCTTACCCTTTTATTGATATTAGACAGAATCTGATTGATTATTGCATAGTGCTGTTGGAGATAATTACTCAATACAGAATACGTGACGTCGTCAATGCTGTCATCCTGTAAGCAAATACAATACAACATTGTGGTCAGCATGTTTTACTCTTATGCCAAAATGTATGCTTCAGGTTTTTAGACATTTCATAGTTGTCACTTCTACGCGTCTTATATTCTTTATTAAAAATACTTAATAAACTATCTTACCAGTATACGGTAACCATGCAATGCTTACCATATCACTGTGGAATACCAGGAAATGAAAAAGCTTGTGTGTCAATCAAGCAGAGCTTGAGAGATATTTTCAAGCTGTTATTGACTCGTTTCTTCTGGCCTGCAATAGAACGCTATACAGTTCACCATAGACAAGTATATTTTGAAGATAACCGTCTGGCATGCGGACGATGTGATCGGTCCAAACAAGTGTAGACCTGATCAACAATGCGTAGATGCTCTCCATAATAAACTGTTTGAGGATATCAGTGTGGGGTAGACATTAGATTAATCGACTGCTCTTTGCCTTATACATCATCTAATAGCTGTTTTAACTGTCATTTAAATATTAAACTGTTCCAGGATGTTCTTGTCAATAACGAAAGTAAACTAATCAACAGTTATATGTCTGATATAGCATCTAATAAATTGTTTGAGAAAGACCGTGTCAGGAACGACAGTAGACTAATCCACAGTTATTTTTCGAATATACCATCTAATAAACGTTTTGAAGATGTCAGTGTCAGGGGTGACGCTAGATTGATCAACTGTTATGTATCTAATACATCATGTTATAACTGTTTGAGAAAGTCATTTGAATAATAAACTGACTTTATAATCCGACGACATTATTCCTGGTAGTGATGGTGTTCCTTCTTCGCAGACTTAATTGAGCATGATATTGAAAAATGTCAATACGGTTTCGTGTTTGGGAGTCCTTAGTTTGCACAGAAGTCTCAGTTTACATTGGATCTCTGAAAAATCTGTTGCAAGTTAGTATTCATTAAGTATAAGAAGTAAGACTCTCGCAGGAAAACTAGTAGTAAAATGTGGCTCTTATGACAAAGAAAAATCTTACCCTTTTATTGATATTAGACAGAATCTGATTGATTATTGCATAGTGTTGTTGGAGATAATTACTCAATACAGAATACGTGACGTCGTCAATGCTGTCATCCTGTAAACAAATACAATACAACATTGTGGTCAGCATGTTTTACTCTTATGCCAAAATGTATGCTTCAGGTTTTTAGACATTTCATAGTTGTCACTTCTACGCGTCTTATATTCTTTATTAAAAATACTTAATAAACTATCTTACCAGTATACGGTAACCATGCAATGCTTACCATATCACTGTGGAATACCAGGAAATGAAAAAGCTTTTGTGTCAATCAAGCAGAGCTTGAGAGATATTTTCAAGCTGTTATTGACTCGTTTCTTCTGGCCTGCAATAGAACGCTATACAGTTCACCATAGACAAGTATATTTTGAAGATAACCGTCTGGCATGCGGACGATGTGATCGGTCCAAACAAGTTTAGACCTGATCAACAATGCGTAGATGCTCTCCATAATAAACTGTTTGAGGATGTCAGTGTGGGGTAGACATTAGATTAATCGACTGCTCTGTGCCTTATACATCATCTAATAGCTGCTTGAACTGTCATTTGCATATTAAACTGTTCCAGGATGTTCTTGTCAGTAACGAAAGTAGACTAATCCACAGTTATATGTCTAATATATCATCTAATAAATATTTGAGAAAGTCCGTGTCAGGAACGACAGTAGACTAATCCACGGTTATATGTCTAATATACTATCCAATAAATTGTTTGAGGATGTCCGTGTCAGGAACGACAGTAGACTAATCCACGGTTATATGTCTAATATACTATCCAATAAATTGTTTGAGGATGTCCGTGTCAGGAACGACAGTAGACTAATCCACAGTTATTTTTCTAATATACCATCTAATAAACGTTTTGAGGATGTCCGTGTCAGGAACGACAGTAGACTAATCCACAGTTATTTTTCTAATATACCATCTAATAAACGTTTTGAGGATGTCCGTGTCAGGGGTGACGCTAGATTGATCGACTGTTATGTATCTAATACATCATGTTATAACTGTTTGAGAAAGTCATTTGAATAATAAACTGACTTTATAATCCGACGACATTATTCCTGGTAGTGATGGTGTTCCTTCTTCGCAGACTTAATTGAGCATGATATTGAAAAATGTCAATACGGTTTGGTGTTTGGGAGTCCTTAGTTTGCACAGAAGTCTCAGTTTACATTGGATCTCTGAAAAATCTGTTGCAAGTTAGTATTCATTAAGCATAAGAAGTAAGACTCTCGCAGGAAAACTAGTAGTAAAATGTGGCTCTTATAATAAAGAAAAATCTTACCCTTTTATTGATATTAGACAGAATCTGATTGATTATTGCATAGTGTTGTTGGAGATAATTACTCAATACAGAATACGTGACGTCGTCAATGCTGTCATCCTGTAAACAAATACAATACAACATTGTGGTCAGCATGTTTTACTGTTCTTTCAAAATGTATGCTTCAGGATTTTAGGCATTTCAAAGTTGTCACTTCTACGCGTCTTATATTCTTTATTAAAAATTCTTAATAAACTATCTTACCAGTATACGGTAACCATGCAATGCTTACTATCTCACTGTGGAATACCAGGAAATGAATAAGCAGACCAACGGGCTAAGGAAGGTGCTGTTGAAGACCAACCAGATATACCAATCACCTACCATCAGAAAAAACAGATGATCAAGTCAATAAGAAAGCCACAAGTACCAACACAAGATGACTATCACATTATGAACAGATCAGAACAATTTGTAATTCTACGTCTCAGAACAGGACACAACCGACTCCGCAGTCACATGTACACAAATTTCAAGATTAGTAACACGGCCCTGTGTATATGTGAATAGACAGTACAGAGTGCCAAACATATACTTCAAGAGTGTTCTGAGCATGAAACGGTGAGGCAGACATATTGGCCAGAAGAAACAACACTGGAATCAAAGCTCTATGAGCCACTCTATGAACTACAAAAGACAGTGAGTTTTATTCAGGAAATAGAATTACAGATATATACATGTTTAAAGTGAGCGAAAGAAGAAGAAGACTATAAATTATTATTATGATATTTTCTAAACATCACTTTAAGAAATTAGATTTCAACATCCTGATAGTGATGATGTTGATAGTGATGTTCCATCTTCGCAAACGAAGATGAGATTGGTAGAGCAAATACGCTCATGTTCAGTGTTTCCTTGCATGAGAATTTAGATATGTCCAATCTGGGCCATGGAAGAACTTGTGCAGTATCAGCAGAAATGTATTATTATTGCGTGAGATGAGGGAATAAATCTATCTCCTTTAGATTGTGTATTTTTAAAATTGCATTTAGTGTTCGACTTTGTTGAAAACCTGTAATACCCGCTCTGATCTGACCATTCCAGGTGGGGTGGTCAAGAACTGAAATCTCACAAGAGCTAGGGTCAATCTAGCCAGGGTGAGTGAATAATAAACCGAATTACATCTATATAAGACCATCATTGGTAATGACGATATTCCTCCATATACAATCGAAATAACCGTGATATTGATACACTCAATTTTACATATAGTGAATCCTCAGATTGTCTAGGAGTCCAATTGGCAATCTAAAATAAAACCTGTTGAAAGTTAGTAGTACTGTACATGAAGCTCAAATTAAAATAAAATCATCTTACCCTTTTATTGAAATTGTGAATAATATTCATGTCAATTTCATAAAGTGCGTTGATTTTTTGAAGAGCTATTGCATACAGGTCTGAAGCAGTGTCATCCTGTAAGCAAATATAATACAACATGTAATCTTGTATTTGACATATGAAACAAAATATTGATATTGAAAATACAAGGATGGGCGCGATGTTCTATACGAACAATAATGTTTTCGTCTCATATAATGAATAGATGTACTAGATTCACACATCTCATTCGACCAATAGATAAAGCAGTCAATTAATTCGTAGCTATCGACAATAAAAACCTACGGACAGAATGAAAGCAAGCTTTGATGCTTCACGTTTTAGATTATTTCCGGTGCATTACATTGGCAGGCAACACAAAATATAGGTATCGTCATCACAAAAATCCCGCCAAGCCTCTACATTCTTAGTTGCTTGCTTAAGTGTAGAGAAACTTAATCCTGTAAAACCTTTAATGCTAGCAATCCATACTTTTAATTGTCATTCTGTTCTTCTTTCACCCACAATTGTTCCCTGTAGGATAGTTTTGGAAAGAGAACTATGTCTCATTACGTAGCCTAAGCACATAATTTGTGACTTTTAACCACTACCATGAGATGTTCTTGCTAACCTGCAAGAGTAGGCCCTATTTATTGTGTTTCTCACGTATATATTGCTTGTATATTATGCATAATTGATGCGCAATATGTAACTTCACTGGCCAGCGGGTGAGCAGAAACGGCATTATTAGCGTCGCCTTTCGGTCTTGCTCATTAGACATGGGGGCCATTCCTCGACCTTCCCAGAATATGAGCACGGGTACCCTTCTTTCTTATGACTAGGTGAACAATGGGATAAGTTTTTATTGTAAACAACCAATAACAATAGAACCTGAGACCGTCGTCTACTGGTCGTCGTGGGAGTAACTTAAATCCTATATTATACGACGTAATTATATTTGGTCTACTGGTCGCCGTGGGAGTAACTTAAATCCTATATTATACGACGTAATTATATTTGGTCTACTGGTCGCCGTGGGAGTAACGTAAATCCTATATTATACCATGTAATTATATTTGGTCTACTGGTCGCCGTGGGAGTAACTTAAATCCTATATTATACGACGTAATTATATTTCTTTACAGCAAATTATTTCGACTAATAAATCTTCTCTATTATTTTGGGGTTCAAAATTGCAAAGATTATTTCCCTTTAAAGCCAGATATTTTTCGATAGATCTCTGAAATATTCAAGATATGATTTATCTCATATTCTACATGCATTTAAATTTGTAAAACCAAATAAATTGTGTAAATATAAAAAAATTGCGAATTTTTTACAAGGTATATTTCTCTTTTTTTTTAGTGTCACTTTAGTTAGTTGTCTAAAATGAAATATTCAGTATTGATACACCTTTTATATATTTATGCATTCAGTATTTGCAACCATAGACCGTTGAGGTCCTGGGTTAATCCACGGTTGGGACTTGATTTTTTCTTTCTGAGGTACAATCAAAATCCTTCATGTACATGTCGCGGCGTCTGCTATGTCAAAGCTGTCTTTATTTCCACAGACCATAGAAAGCCTCCCTGTTTTCCTTAACCGGAAAACTAGTAACGAAAGTTTTAACGAAATCATTTGCACAAATGTACTCCGTTGTCTCCAAAGCACATTATAGAGAAGAGGGTACCACGCCCATGGAAATAGTAATATACAAATTATACAATTATTTTTTTTTTTACAAATTGTGCATACCTGAACCTTGTACTCTTGAAATATAAAAAAAAGCCATATTGTTATCACGGAAAACCTTACATGGTGTAATAGAGGGATAACATTACATGGTGTAATAGAGGGATAACATTACATGCTGTAATACAGGGATAACATTACATGGTGTAATAGAGGGATAACATTACATGGTGTAATAGAGGGATAACATTACATGGTGTAATAGAGGATAACATTACAGTAACGTGTTTCCCAACTGATATATATGTTCGCATGCAGCCACTGCTGCAAGAGGTATATATATTTTTTTTTTAAATAAAGAAAGCTTACCTGTTTTTCTGTCTGTGGAAACAATATAAGAACATATTTAGTGATATGCATTTTTCTTGCTAATCAGCATAAATATTGTTAAACGTTGATTTTACTTACATTGTTATGTTAAACGTTGATTTACTTACATTGTTAATCATTTGGTGTGAACTAATAGAACAGTCTATTAACAAGTGACATATACTTTATAGAACGTTGTCTTCGTCGTGGATACTCTGAACGCCTCTCTATTCCGGCAAGCAAGTCTGCATAAGCCAGAGACAGTATATACATTATTCGATGTCGCTAGTCCATCGTCTTCCTCTTCTTCTCCTTCGCGGCACTCTGCAGTCTAGAATCAAACTTTCGATACCATCATGTCGCTTTAAGAACAGTCTAGTTAAGGTAAATCTGCTTATTTTTAATCATCATCAAGTGCCGTCTTTGTGATGAAGGTTACTGTCATGGACTTCCAGCTCTTGCCTCGGGGGTGTACTCTAACATACTGTATCCTGTCTCATGATGGTTCCATTCCACTTGTATCACTGACTATCTCTTGCTGACTTCCCTTCAATTCTATCTTCAAATAATGTTATCATCTACTGATAACAGTACATCAAACATGTAAATTAAGTTTTCTTTATGCTAAATTTAAATAATATGCCCTCTAAATACAATTATAAGAATGAAATTACAGTTTTTTTTTTTTTTACACTCAAAGAGATATGATGGCATAGAAAGGCTGATTCTTGAGGACTGAGCACTAGGCAAGATATGGGAAGACCACGGTCATGGACCAGCGATATCGGAGAATATATGAACATTTCTCTGTCTCTGGCCAATGCAGCCCTGTTCTCCTGGGACAGTGAAGCATTCAGAGTATCCAAAATGACATTCTGAAAAGAATACTGATATATAGTTTCTATCGGAGGATCTAATTTTGGGTCATATGTCTCCCGAGTATTCTACATGGGTGGGCGGGATAAGGAATAGAGATTATAATATGGGGACTGCAAAAAAAAAGGTAATGATGTCAAACTATTTGGACGGAATTTTACATATTATATTTATTGAAGAAATATAATTTTTTTAGCTTTAAACCGCAAGTGTTGGATGGTTAGAGAAATTGCAGACTATTTATTCCAAAATGGGACTCAGACGTAGAATAGTTGAAAGTCATTGGTTTAGATTGCATACAGTCTATTCACTGAGCACAGTTGTAAGCAATGTTGAAAGTAGATGCAGCCATTTGTGCAGATATTTCTTGATTCTTGAAAGACTCAAGCCTATTGTGTGCTGTATACGTCCAGAATATATTGTATGAAGTTCATCTTTGGGATATTAATTTATGTGGAGATTATTCGTAAAAAAAGCGAGATTTTCTGCGTTTTCCTTAGATATAGGTGAATATTTTAGGAGCTAAAGAAATTTTTCCATAAAGTTGGTCAATAAATTGGGTCCTGAAAATGTTTGATAATTGTTGACAGGAGAAGAGAAGTATGAACTATAGCCCATAAAAGTAATATGTGACATAAGTTATCGTCTTTCTTTTCACTGTTCTCGTAGTATGTCTATAGTTGATGCCCAAATGTTGATATGTATTCCTGCATTGACCACTGTAGTGACATTTTAGTGATTTTCTAGGTAATACATATACGTTCAGTAGTTTGCTATTGCTTTCCGAACGGTCCGGATGCAAAATAGTCTGTGGTAGGGATCGAACTCGGTACCATGTCCGTCACAGATGTCCTCTGTGCCACAGAGCCGGAAAAAAAATAACTACAGCCAAAAAATACTGGAATGATGATTACGTCCTGAATAGGATATGCTACCAATTTTTTTTTTAATCACTACTAGTGCATTTTCTCACAAGTTGTGTAATTAGTCAATACCGCTTTTGCTCATTCTATCTTACGTTTTATGCTTGATGGAGACGATTTAGTCGAAACGTCGAACATATGATGTTTTTAGTGATTCACACGACTTCATCACCCCAGTTTTTCAACATTCAATTATTTCTAGGTAGCTCCAATATTTTAATAAGAATTAATTTAGTGTGTGCCTGTATTCAGTTGAAAACATTACGTTTGTGTTGAAGAAAGGGGGGAGAGGGTCTAAACAGTTTTTGACAAGGAGAAAGGGAGGAGAAGGGGGGGGGGGTCTTTACAAAAGTTAACGTCAACAAATTGTGTAAATTTTTTTAACTTGAAAATATTTTCGACAAATCTGAAAGAAAAAATATTATGTAATTTTCTTTCATTTTTGTTTTGCAAAAAAAATAAAATAAAAAAAACAAGATCATTCTTTTGTTGTGTGTGAAGAAGGATGTGTGGTAGTAGTATGTAACTTGTGTTCACATATTTAATAATAGGGATTCAAGTTTCTGAATGTTTGACAATCTGCTGACAAGGGGGTGGGGGGGGGGGGGATAAAAAAATTGAAAAAAAACCAACAATTGATGTAATTTATGATCGGCGCTTTTTTTCTAGTTTCGGACGATCTCTGAATTGCATGCATTTCAAACAATTTCTTTTCTCTTCTTTAAATATTAAAAAAAAATTTTGCATGATGGCAAAGTTACAAGAAATGTAATTTTTCTGTTTTAACTTGTCTCACAGTTTCTTACCTCAACAACTGGTGCTGCTAAGATAGAGCCAGCAGCGAGTAGGATCAGAACTGTTGATGCAATCATTTTCTATCCTGTCTCTGAAGTCTACAAGACCATATTGTATTATTTTACAATCGTACAAAAATATAAAACAAACTATCTCACCGTTTAGAACTAAGTAACCTTCTTCGTCAAACACAAAGTAACATTTATAAAGATACTATTTTTTTTCGGGTTTCTCGTGCAATGCTTAGGAAGAATTTGTGGAAGTGTTTGGTAGGAAATCCTTGGAGTTTTATTGGAGGAAATTCTTTGAGTTGGGTGGCAAAAAAGTTTAGGAATTTTGTGGAATATCTTTCTTTGAGTTCTTTGGCAGTAAATTTGATTACAAATTCTTATGTAATAAGCAAAATGTGAGATCACGTGCAAAAAGTCATAAATGGGAGAATTGATAAAAGATATAACACTAACAATAAAGATTTAATAATCAACTACTGAAACAATTGCTAGAACTTAAATATCTTAGAAGCATTCTTACATACGGTGAAAGAATGGACAGAGAGCTCGAGACAAGAATTTGAAAAAGCTAGCAATGTAAATTATGAACTTGCATCAATCTTGAAACACAAATCTATCACAATGGAAACGAAAAGGTAATTCGTAAATTCAATCTTTATACCAACATTGCGCTGTCAAGTCAGACATGGACACTAACAAAAGAACAAGAAAGAAAGCTTACTACATTTGAAATGAGATGTCTAGGAAAAATATAAAACATATAGAGATTATGTGAAGAATGAGGACATCACATAAACTGTTGGAACAATGTCTGTGCTCAAATATATTGAAAAACAAAAAAAGGTTCAGTCACTTAACGGGAATGACACCATATTGGCCAGCAAGAAGTTCATATAACATGAGAATCGAAACAGCAAGAGGCAGAGGACGACCAAGAAGTGGATTGAAGGAGATTATCAACGTTCTGAGACTTCACAATATTACTGCACCTAGTTAGTTAATTAGTCGTTGGATCATCGATACTGATCTTCGGACAAGTCCATAGATGCTCAGATTTCTCCTTGAGTGTAGCCGCCATTACACGTTGACCGACGGTCCCTGTACGCAGTTGATTGATCATCATTCTTTCTCGTCCACGAAACCGCTCCGTTCTAGCGACACCACATTTCAAACCAAGCTCCTTTATTATAGACATGAAGCACATCATCGTCACTTATACAGTCATTTGTTCGTGCGTTTTCCTGTATGGTGTTCAAAATGTCTGCCTGATCCATCGCTCCCACCAACAGCCGTAGCAGCCCTGTGTGCGACCAATCAATCTGCTCTCACATTACCCCGGACTCCCGCATGTCCTGGCACTAACATAAAAGAAACTTTACGTACACATGAATTCTTCACTTCACCCAACCACTGTTCCCGAATGTACCCCCGTCTGAACTTTCACAATCATGCTCATCGAGGAGAAAATGGCAGACAGATCGATGTGTGTTTTTTGTGACACTACTTGAAAGCTGGATTATTTCATTATTTCATCTAGGATGTGGTGTTAAAATTTTTTGGCAAGTTGATCTGGTCCACTCATCAAGATCTTCGCCGGTGCGACGGAGTACGCGCATGTGAGCTGAAATTTTCATGAGTGTAGTCGTTATTTTACGTGATTACAAGGCTAGTACACAAAAGGTGGCTGACAAATGTCAACGCCCTAAACGTAGCGTGGCCAAACAACAAGGTCGAGGTGCTGGAGCGAGACTCCACAGAAAAGTCGTTCGTCTGTCTTTGAATAATTACGTGTGTTGTTCTGGAATGTTCCTAGTGTCGAAAAACAACGTCCTGAACTGGATAAGTTGGTGTGCAGCGCAGATATTGTGGCTCTACTTTGATCGCGGTCGGTAATTACTGTACATCAAGTGACCAAACTTTCCATAACCCGAAAACCAATCGTTTTATTCAATCCTGTGACGCCTACATTTTTTTTATAAGTGAAAAAACAATAGATAAAACATATAAGAGATGATTAATATGAACTGGAAATTCAAGATACACATCAGCTGAATATTTCTTCATAAACTGTTTAATACTATGAACTACAGTGCACTTTAGAAAACATTTCTTTAAAAAATACTAAGATATTTCTAAAAATATAGTAAAGCTAACATACAGAACTTACTATTTTACCGTACAGAGATCGCAATGGAGGAAATGTATGGAATAATGTGTGCTACAATCTTCATTATATATAGATAATCAATGCGTGTAACGAGTTATATATAAAAAAAGTGATTTGCGAAATTTGTAGACAAAATTATGTGAAAAAAGTCACAGATATGATACTTCCTGGTTACCATACATATGTTCCTTATCTCAGACTGCCGTTTTCTTATTAGATAAGAGCAAGATAAACATATTTGTGATGATGGACATTAAAAAAAGGTTAAATGATAAACAGAGCACAGCTTTGATTTTTTCTGTGTACTACTGGTTTGTATTTCAATTCATTTTGTTTTTGTAATGACAACAAGGATGTCCTGTTAGTATTTCTATTAATATTTGTTCATGTAATAAAAACAAGGATGTCGTGTTAGTATTTCTAGTCACTTTTTTTAAGGTAATGACGTGGACGTCGATATGCGAAGAGAAACTTTTTTCTTCTTCTTCTGCGTTCGTTCTCAAATACATGCAGGAGTTGTCATGAGAACGGAGTGCGTTATGTAAGGGTTTACAGATTAGCTGTGATATCTGCGATATTCGATCTGACTCATCCGATCTCAGAATAGCTTCTGAGTCACATTGACCCAATATTAAACTTAGTCAACTCCACTCCAAATCTTCCGTAGTCCCATCGTACGACATGCATGGAAAGTAAACAGTGTTGCTATTGTTTGCTCCCCTGTCTGATCCTGCAACACACAGGTGGAAGTTATGATTGAGAATTTTCAATCTGACTAATTTTAGGGGAATAAGAAATCTTCTCTTATGAAGAGTGGAATCCTCTCTCTATCCCATACGTTTATAGCAAATTTTCCTATTCAATATAAAGTTTCAAAATTTCCAATTATATTTATACACAGTCCATGTTTCACTAGCGTATAACAACATTGGAAGTACCACTGCTCTGTAAACTCTCATCTTAGTCAGTAGTTTAATGCCATGTCTACGCGACACGTTTGCGTAAAATCTGCCGAAAACGAAATAGGAATGAAATAGATAAATATTGAAGAATATTTCTAAAGGAGGGACAACTTATTTCTCTATAGGAACTTCTCTATGTTGCTTCTCCATGAAGATTTAAATCCCATTATAAGAAAATGGGGCAGCCCGAAAAAATGTGTATGTAATAGCGGAAAGTCGCTATATAATCAGTACAAACTATAAATATGTTTGACTTTTTTAAAACCTGGCATTGAATAGGAAAATTTGTTATAAACGTATGCGCAATAGAAGGATTCCACGAAGGTTTCTTATTCACCCAAAATGAAAAAATAATTTAAAATTTTCAATCATAGTTTCCACCTGTGGATTGCCGGGGTCAGAAAGGGGAGAAAATAATAGCACAACTGTTTACCTCCCATGCATGTTTTACGATGAGACTAAGGAGGCTTTGGGATGGAGTTGGCTGGCATTTTAATATTGAGAAAATGTGACCCAGAGGTCATGCTGACATCGGATGTGTAAGATCGAAAAGTGCAGATATCACAGCTAATATGTAAACCCTTACATAACACACTACATAATCATGACAACTCCTCCAGATGTTTGAGAACAAACGCAGAAGAAGAAAGAAAAAAACCGTTTCTCTTCCCATATCGATGGCCACGTCATTGCATGGACAAAATGATTAGAAACAACACGACATTCTTGTGATTGTCATTATACGAAAACAATGAATAGAAATATATGGTTGGCCACGGAATGGTTTGAACATTGTTGTCAGCAAGGAACTGGGTTGTTAGTTGTGCCACATGAGGTCTAACGTTATCCTGATTAAAACAAGAACAACCCCCCTTCCCTCCCGTGCAGCCAAAATTGAAAAGACGCGAGGACGAACAATCTGAGCAAGGTATCGTTTATCAATTTGCACCATGTCACTTCGTCATACCCCTGGCTCTTTTGCCTGTAGGTATCCATTCAAGAGATTGGTGATGTAATATATAACAATACGTAATAATAATAAGAAGATGCGTAATTATACGGATAATACGATAACATAATATTATGTTAAAATGTCCACAAAAAAGGTAACTAGGTGAAACTATTTGGACGATGAAATTTTTACATATTTACTAATGTCGTAATTTACGCTATTATTTTGTAATGTCGTAATTTACGTTACTATTTTGTAATGTCGTAATTGACGTTACTATTTTGTAATGTCGTAATTGACGTTACTATTTTGTAATGTTGTAATTTACGTTATTATTTTGTAATGTTGTAACTTACGTTATTATTTTATAATGTCCGCAAAAAAAGGTGACTATGTGAAACTATTTGGACGGAATTTGTACATGTGTAGTTGTGTACTCATGGACTCGACGTTAAACTTCATATTCCGTCTATGGTGTCGCTGCAGCACACACACAAAAAATTATTCATCATTAAACCAAACCCGTCTCAAGTCATTCCCAACGGTCCATTGACTATCGTGGTTCCCACTGCAGTCGGTTCTGGCGATGCCGGTCCGTAAGAAAGGACCTCTGTTGGATAATCTAGCCCAAAGAATAGCGTCACGCATCCGGTTCCTGACCGTTTGAACTGAAAGTCGACAGGCTGCTGGCATTGAGTGGACTGGGGAGGACGCAAATGATTGCTGAGGTGACAGAGCCGTATGAAGCGGTCTTCGGCAGGAGTTGTGACTCTGAGTCTTCCATTGGGCTGCTTGTCATCATTGGGCCAGTTAGTTGAAATCGCCTTCAAAGGCTACTAATGATTCTTCTAACCACATTAAATTGTCTGGCCCTACACTTTGTGATTGTCCTGCCCGTACGCGTCCAATGATGATGTATCGTTGTTCTGTAGTGAGATAAACCCTACTTGTGCATTGAATTTTCTACTGAATTTATTCGAAGAACATCAATCTTTTGTATGCATTCAATATTATGGTCAGAAATATTTTTGTTAACTTTTATGGAATTTTTACGAACCTATCACGAGTTAATGCCAAAAATGTTGTTTTGACCTCGATCTCATTCATGACCTCACGAATCATGAGGTGAGTACAATTCAAGCAACCACAAGAAGTTAATTACCACTCGGACACAGTCGATAGGTTGAATGATGTCCAATCAGCGAATATCTTTTATAAAAGTGACTCCAAAAAAAGTTGCGTTTTTGTTGTTGTTGTGAATAGTATATAATGGATATATCTTAGCTTTCTTTGGTTTAGTATTTTTTCTTTCATTACAACGTGTGCCTCTTTGCTACTGCCATGTCGTATAGCTGTGTTAGTGGTCTCACATTAGTTATATACCCATGTCTGTTTTTCTTGTTTCATTTTGCTACAATATTTGCTACATAAAATATTTTAAATTTCATTTTAGTGTATCAGCTTTATACTTTATGCTTTAGTTATGTTGTTCGTCCACCACAAGTGATGATGACCATTTGTTACATCCACTTTTGAAAATTCAATTTTAGTTATAATACGACAATCAATACAAGGTAATATTATAAATATTTTTAACTGTAATACTGTTTTTATTATCCTTCTTCATTTCCATTCGAATTCCGCATAGTTGAATATATCATCTGTTATCCATGGTCCCTGTACAATCTGCACTTTAACAAATATTTCCTCCGTTGTTTCTAACTTTCCTTATATTTGTTGGTCAATATATCGATATCGATTTCACTGAAATTAAACCAGAGGATACAGACTTGGGGCAAAAGCTATGGGGCAGCCGCTCTGACCTAGTGAAGACAGTGGACTTCGTCTTGGCGACAGGCCTGACAATATAACATGACCACATATGCTGAACGCAGAAAAAGAAGAATAACTGAAATTAAATATTGTATATTTACTAACTTTGCATGAAATATTCCCACGATTTTTGGACATTTAAGTTTGTCTGGATAGAATCTTATTCTAGAGTAATTTTTTGGTAGTATTGCTTTTAAAAAAAAAAAATAGATATTAGCAAGTCATGGTCACTGCTAACATCTGCCACAGATACATCCGGGTCTTACTTAATTAATTTTTGCTTTAAATTATATTATTCGTCGAAACACGAATACAGTCTATTTGATTAGTATTTGTACGCATGTGGTTGTGTCTGTGGGTCTCACTAATAGCCCACTAGACAAACCACCCATGCAACAGAAAATCTTAGTAGATGAAATACCGTTATATTGAGGTTATCTTCTTATAGAAGCTATATGGCACATTATGCTGTTATTTTTTTGCTGAAATGTGTTTCATGTTTACTTGAATATATGTATGCACCCTCTGTGGTTGTGAGGGAGCCAGGGATGTACTGTGCAGCACTGGGTAGGAGGAAACTGACAGCACTGTTTTTTCCTATGACTGAAACCCATCATGGAGGCACAGTGACTCAGGACGTGACAATCCTTTTGACTTGAACATTTGGTTGCATGCCTGGAGCAATAGAGAAAATCGGCATAACCAATAGTCAATTGGTGGCGGGGAATGAGCACAGTGAACCCTATCTTGGCTGCTGTGTCCCGGAGCAATGCATAGGTTGAAACCTACCTTCCTGAAGGTGTGATAGTTATTCTCTGGCTCTTTCCCAGGGTGGGTCGAAAATCCACAGACTTCCCAGCAATATGATGGCATTTAATGGCACTGGGTCAAAGGGCATGAGCCCACGGACAGCTGGATCAGCAACAAACCAACCTACCATTAGTATTTGCGTGTATGGTGATTGCAACGTTGTCCTTCTGTATGTTTCATGAGGAAATAAAGGGTACGCAATAATTCATTTGTAAATACTGTCAATTTACAAAAGTCTCTGCCCGCTGTCATGTGTTTCACTAAAGCCATATTTTGCCGACAGTGCCAGGCCCCTACTCATAAGAATCTGGTCATATTTTTGCATTCCAATCTCCGAGTATTTAGAAATATTTCTTGTGAATGTTTTTGATTATCTCTTCTAATTTAGTATAAAATTCATAAATTGCGTCTTCCTAATATTCAGATGTAGAGCAGTATACTTGAATGTGACAAATAGGCCGTATGTTTCTTTATGTAGCAGTTATGTTGAATTAGAAGACAGAATTGATGCCTTTGTGATGTGGATATATAGAAGAATAGGGAGAACATCATGGAACGAGAAGAAAACAAATAAAGAAGTTCTAAAAACACGTAATAAGAAGAAAGAATTACTAAGAGAAATAAAGATCAGGCACATAAAATATTTTGGACACATTTTAAAAGACATCTTATTGAAGACCTTACTTGAGGGTAAAGTCAAAGGGAGGCGAGCAAGAGGTAGGCAGAGATACAAGTGGTAGAGTAACATCACACGATGAACAGGTTAGTCTAGCAGAGTGCCCTACCAAGAGAAGAGATAGTTGGAGATCCGGTGCAGCCAATCTTCGTTGCGGAGACGGCACTTGATGATGGTATGTTGAATACGCTGTAGTGGATATCTAAATGCTGATGAGTAATGCCACTCTTGTCGGTACAATACCATTCTTAGAAAAGTGATGGTCTTCTGAAGTTGACTTTGTCATCCATACAGTAAGTTAGTGACAGTTAAGGGAGTCTGTAGACGCATTTTCCTGGCAGTTGAAAGGAAAGGAGGTGTTCCACTGCTTCGTTGGGATGAGAGCAGTGGCTACAAGAAGGTATATGATGGGGTTTGATACTGCTTAAATGGCTGTTGATCCTTGCATGTTATGTTCGAAACTGAAAGATAAGGGATTAGTTTCTCCTGAAGAGTTTGTTTATGCTGTCGTTGTCCTTTGGCCGTGTCATTTCACTAAATACATTTCGACCAGTCAGTCAATTTGCCCATCTGTTCAGCCATATTTCCCTGGTGTTGTTTCCGATATTTTATTTGACTGTTCCCATACTCCAAGTTCTTTGATTTTGTTGTTTTGAGTCACCTCCTTTTGCAAGTCTGTTCGCTACTTCGTTCCATGCTATATCGCTATGTCCATGTATTCGTTGCATGGTCACACTGATTGGATGCAGTTAAGACTGTACGCTACTCTTGCTATGTGAAGAATATCTGGATTTTCATACAGGGTATAAGTCCTTCCAAAAAACTGATATAGAGTCTGTAGAAATGACTATTTCTGATGGTTTTTTGTTCCATGAGATCAAACTGTTGGTGTATTAACTCAATGGCTGTCTTGATGGCCTCAGCCTCTGCTTCATAATTTGAGCAATTTTCATAAGTCCCAGAACTCGCAGGCAGATCCATCAGGGTATCGTATATGGATGTCATATCCTGCAAAACAGGTGGACTTGAAAGCCGATCCATCAGTGTAGGCCTTGAATGCTGATGATGGGTAACTGTTTATAGTTTCTTGGACAAATGTCTTCAGGATTGTTGGTAGTGTTCCCTTATTGCCTGTTTTATCTAGTAATTTTGTTTGTATAATTGGTTAGTACAAGTTCTCCGAAGGGGGCGATTCGAGGTATTTGTTTTCTAGTTCTCTCTCTTGCAGTAGAAGGTGTTTGTCATCTTCCTCCCTAGATATATCCAGTAGAGATAGTTGTTTTAGTATTTTTGATTGCTACAAATGTCAATAAGTATTTTATTTGGATGGTCATTCTTCAGTATCTATCAGTCAGCATCCGTCAGTACTATTTTGCATCTGATATCTAGTGGGTCTACATGTACATCTATGTCACATAAAGCTGTGGGTGTTAATCGCATCCCTCCACAGATTAGTCTCAGAGCTTGGCTCTGCACCCTATTCAGGGATGAGTGAGTAGTTAGCTCACAATGGTCTGGAGAGAAAGGCTATAATCAATTAATGATCTCACATAGCCAAGATACAGTTGCCGGAGAGTGTCTCACATAGCCAAGATACAGTTGCCGGAGAGTGTCTCACATAGCCAAGATACAGTTGCCGGAGAGTGTCTCTCACCCCCCCCCCCGTTTTTACTATTTAGTCTCTTAATGAAGTTAAGGAGATTGCTTGCTTTTCCACTGAAATTGTATAACTACTTCCAATTACTTAGTTTCTACTGTATAATTACTTTGCTAAATGCATATGGGAAGTTACTGGAGAAGTTCGTTGAAGAGAAGTAATGTGTCTTCTTGATGCTATGGGTAGCTACCGATCGCGTAAAGGATCGCGTGGCAACGCTGCAACGTTTGGATATGATATTTATGAAGGGTTTCAGTTCAAGGAGAATATTAAAATGATGATTGATCTAGAGCATGTGTATAACAAGGTGGACTCAAGATAATCTACAACAAGCCGGTCTATAGGCCATACATGACCAATACTAGACTGAATGTCTACTGATAATCTACAACAAGCCGGTCTATAGGTCATACATGACCAATACTAGACTGAATGTCTACTGATAATCTACAACAAGCCGGTCTGTAGGCCATACATGACCAATACTAGACTGAATGTTCAACAATTGATACAAGAAGATGTACATTTCTACAAAAAAAAAATTTTTCCTGGACTGTGAAGTCAATCATTGGATTGTGAAATTGATTTCTGATGGAAAGTTACTGAAGAAGATAGTTTCCAGAACAGTAATGTTGTCATTTGGAAGTAGAGAGGACTCATGTGCTACCGTTAGAAATATGGACATGAGAAGCGATACATATGTCCGCGATTACCACAATATTCCTCTCTATCAACTCTGTTGTTTGACATATACTTAGTGACGGTAGCCACAACTCAACCCTCTGGATTGGGTCGAACATTCACTTTTCTCAGACGACATTCTAACTTACATGACTGAATCGGACAGGCACAAATTGGTCTAAGACATTCAGGGTACATTAAATGCTATATCGGGTTGGTGTAAGGATTAAGGATGCCAGGTAAATCCTGAGAAAGTGTGCATGCTGCGATGTTATTTGAATAACTGTATGGTGATGGCTGCCCTACCCAAAATAAATAATGATGGGCACAACATTGAACTGTGTGACAGACTGCGTTATCGAGGAATAACTTTTGATCATAGTCTGTTCTACAAGTATCATATTGAGCTAACAGTATAACTTTGTAATCAAGGCGTTTCAATAAAGAAATCTCTGATTGCTGCAGGACTTGAACATTGAACATGGTCTGCTTAATTTTATTCTTCATCAGTTGGTTCTCTTTGTTGTTTATGGAATAGGCATTCTCACTCTTCTGTATTCCCAGTGTTAACGCCTGGAACATATCCAACATGAGGTAATACAAATAGTTCTTGAGGTAATACAAATAGTTCTTGAGGTAATACAAATAGTTCTTGAGGTAATACAAATAGTTCTTGAGGTAATACAAATAGTTCTTCAGGTAATACAAATAGTTCTTCAGGTAATACAAATAGTTCTTTGATGCATTAGTGAGACTAGTGATAATGACATATTGATAGTATGCTTAGATTGTTATAAATACGTTCGTCATTCTCTGACACAAGAGAGAGAATGTGACTATGGAGTTAAGACGTCCACTGCATATGAATACTATCGATCACAAGAGCTATATAACTGGTTATGCTGAACTTCTCTATTTCTGAGTCACTGTGAATCTATGATGAGCCTCAGCCATAGGAAAAAACAGTGCTGTCAGTTTCCTTCTCCCCATTGCTGCACAGTAAATCTCTGGCTCCCTCACAAACACAGAGGGTTCATACATAAACAAAAAACAACATGGCATAAAATACATTGCAACAAAAAAATAAAAGTATGAGAAGCATAATTATATAGATGATGTGCCATGAAACGTATGTGGTTGCGTCTGTGGGTCTCACCAATGGCTGTTATATTGAGATTATCTTCTTAGAGATGCTTCATGGCACATCATCTATACAATTATGCTTTTATTTTGTTGTTGAAATGTGTTTCATGGTTACCTGAATATATATGTATGCACCCTCTGTGGTTGGGAGGAAGCCAGAATACTGTGAGGCACTGGGGAGGAGGAAACTGACAGCACTATTTTTTTTTTCCTATGGCTGAAACCCATCATAGAGGCACAGTAACTCAGGACGTGACAATTCTTTTGATTTGAACATGTGGCTGCATGCCTGGAGCAATAGAGAAGTTCGGTATAACCAGTAGTCAATTAGTGGCAGGGAATGAGCACAGCGAACCCTATTTTGGCTACAGTGGCTAGGAGCAGTGTATAGGTTGAAACCTACCTTCCTGGAGGTGTGATAGTTATTCTCTGGCTCTGGCCCGGGGTGGGCCGAAAATCCACAGACTTCCCAGCAATATGTCATTGGGTCAAAGGACATGAGCCCATGGACCACTGGATCAGCAACCAACCAACCAACCATGTGCCATGAAGCTTCTATAAGAAGATAACCTCAATATAACAGCATGCCATCTACTAAGGTTTTTTGTTGTATGTGTGGTTTGTCTAATGGGCCACTGGTGAGTCCCACAGATGTAAACCATGTGTAACAAATGTTTTTTTTTTTTGTTTGTTCTTTAAATTCCCCCTTTTTTAAATTCTCATCCAGTAAACCAGCAATACACTAAACCAGTTAAGGGAAGAACACTGACCCACAGAGATGGATATCCACAGAAAGATGTATGGGAGCACTGATTAGCTTTCAAATACATCAGCATTTATTAAGAAAACAGGACTTGCTGTGTAGACATTTCAAAACGAGAAGAAGAAGATCCTGTAAACGCTGGATATTCCATTTAGTCTAATTATATTTCCATTTTTCTTCTCGTTAAGTAGTCAGAAATATTACATTCATGATTTTCTGAACTGACGACAGTACACTACAGACATTTCCATTACATTTCTTTTAGCAGGCATCAAAGGGTTTATTTGATGATAGTTCCTGTAGCCCGTTGAATGTATATCTTCCTCATCGAGCCCTGTAAATGACCCCTCTCATATCTCCTGTAAAATATATCCACACTGAGCTCCCAATAAATGACAGCATGCATTTACACAACAAAAAATGCAAGAACAATTTTATACATTTATTATCAAATCCAACATTTAAAACTATACAGAAGATGAGCTTTTCAAACATCAATAAAAAAAACATTGTAATCCTTGTGGATAAATAAATACATTTGTAACTGGAACAAATAATTCATATGCATTTCCACAAAACTCCAGCATCAACCCAGAGTTATCACATGAATTAGAACAATAAAATAATGAACAACAGACACATATAACAATAAAATAGAATAATCACATCATCTCATTACTTGATCTAATAAAATAGAATAATCACATCAGCTAATTACTTGATCTAATAAAATAGAATAATCACATCAGCTAATTACTTGATCTAATAAAATAGAATAATCACATCAGCTAATTACTTGATCTAATAAAATAGAATAATCACATCAGCTCATTACTTGATCTAATATTTCAGGCACTTGACTCTTGGGACAGAAAATTTAACAACAAGATTAGCCAAAATAATTTCTAGTTGTGCGTATATTATTTCTAATCAGTTGCACTTGCTTTTACAATTTTAAGTTACTTATTTCTCATTTTTAGTTGAAAAACTGCCTAATTAAAAAATCGGGTGGGGGGGGGGGGGGGGTTGAATGCACCATCAATACAACAGACAAAGGGTGTTGGAGTGATGCAGCAAACCTTCGTCGCAGAGACAGAACTTGATGATGAACTGACATTACTTCACTCTGAGAAAACCCATTAGGTTCTAAGTCATTGCTAGTCCCACATCTTCTTATCTGTCTCTTATAACATGCATAGAAGGTTCCAGTATTGCTATTCTTTGCTCTTCTTTTGTTCTCCGGCATCTTGCCACTTACAGGGCCCTAGCCACATTCAGACACCTCGTGCAGCTCATTACCATTTACCCAGCTACAGATCAGTACATCAGTATTCCAATTTAAAGAAACAATTTTTCTAAAAGCTACTAAAATACTTGAGAGAACAGGAAACTGCAGTAAAACTGTGCACCATATGATAAGTAAATACTGAAAAGAAAAAATGGCGCAAGTACAGTATAGTTCTTCACTGTGACCTTTGTTCTAGTTTTGAGGTGTTACCTGACCTTTGTTGTGTGACTTGGCAAGCTTATGGGTAAGTACTTAGAGTAAGGTTAGGATGAGAAATAATATTTCTAATGTGTGCGCGCACCTCGCTCCGTGTGTAGTGGGCAGAAATACTGATCGCTCACCACAAATAATAGGAAATTGTAAAAATGTGTAAATTGGAAAAGAAACAGATTATGCATAAGTTCGTCTGTGTCTAGAGTTGAACTGTGTGATTGTCGGATGTGACGTCACGGAAGCCATTATTTTGATTGGTGTTACACAGGAATCCATGATGTTGGATAGTTAAAATTGTCAACAGTGTGCTATTTATAGCACAGTGAAGAACTAATCTGTACTTTTACCGAAAAAAATATAAAGAGTTAAGTAGCAGTTTTACATTTAAAAATACACAGGATTGTTGGTTCAGTTTCCAGTATATTACTTGCATGTAGTTTCTGATTGATTTTGGGGGCTACATTCTATATTTTTGATAGTCCCAATCTTGATAAAGACCTTATGGTCGAAACATTGATCCTGCTTATAGTTCTGAATAAAACTGCTATTGAATCCTTCTTTATATTGTTTTCTTATAATATTTATAGAGATACACAAAGTGCAGAGAGATTGTAGAAAAAACCCACAATAGACAATGAAGACCAAAATAATGATGTATTAGTCCTGCATGCTGAGCATATTGTTGTATGGACCAGAAACATGGACAACTTAATCCACGAAAGAAGGTTAAATATGTTTCATATGAAGTCTCCACAAAATCTTGAACATCAAATGGCAGGACAGTTACCAACAGTAAAGTTTTACAGTGCGCTATGATACCATCTCTCTACTCAACTCATAGAATGTCAAATTATCGGATACCCAAGGAAACCAAGCTCTCTTTGGAGAGCTCTCATCTGGGTGTAAGCAAAGAGGCAGACCAAAACTGAGATATAAGGACATCAATAAAATAGTTTTGAACAAATTTATGATCAATACAAATTCATGGGAAAAACTGGACGATGATTGTCTGACATTGAGTTCTGCATTGTGCTAAGGTCGACTACATGGGCCACATGAGAACAGTTAGAGGAAATGTGTATTAAATGTAAAGCACGTTCATCCTTAAACACAGATCAGTCATGGATATTCTGTTCTCACCCTACAAATCTGTCACCAATACTCTGTTCTCATAACCACATATCTGTCATGTATTGTTCTATCATCCCCACAGATCTGTCATGTATATTCTGCTCTCAACCCCATAGATCTGTCATGTATTTTCTGCTCTCAGCCCCACAGATCTGTCATATATTTTCTGCTCTCAACCCCACAGATCTGTCATGTATATTCTGCTCTCACCCCCATAGATCAAAAATAAAAATAAGCAAAATCAACCATCAGAAAATTGTCAACTTGAGGGCTTCATAGTCATTTGAAATTGTACACTGCCTGCTTCTTGACCATCTGTAAAGACCATGTAACAGGTCATCATCATCTTCAATCAAAGTGCGCTTCAGCTGAAAAATACTGAACGCCTATGAGCGCCCCTTATTGCTAAAAAACTAATTATGTAGCTTTATTTTAACAAATAAATATAGGTTTTATAAATCAATGCAAGCATGATTTGGAGTGTGTGGATTTCTTGGATAATCTGTATCACAGATATGAGCTTCTCTGAGATAGTCAAGTGTCCATCAGTAGAACAATGATTTAATATGAAGAGAAAGAGAATATATGGACAGATAATAAAACATCTACACAAATAACATTGTCAATATTTTTTTTAGAAACCAGAATCATGGCACACAGGAAATTCCCATAAGTGGTCCACTTTCCTTTCCAGCAGCAATCCAAGAGTATACAGACTCAAAGTCCCAGTCAGATGTTATGTGATCTTCAGATCTTTCCAGACACACTTCCTCCCCTCTGTTCACCATCATTTGTCATTCTTTGTATGTGCATGTGTTATCACTTTCAGAGTTGTCTTCTTCACTCTGTAGTCAATCAATGACTGCAAATATTAGTTTGACTCTTATCTCTTTTTAATACCGTGCCATCAACCACAGCATTGCTCGCCAATGAGTCTGTTCTTTCATTGCCTCTGACCTCCGCATCAATAGGGCAGTATATTCATGTTACACTTTGGACAATCACATTGTTGAATTGTGTGACCATGCCTTAAAGTCTAAACATTATATATATATATATATATATACACACACATACAGACCCTATATATAAATATAAATAACTTGAGATGTTCAACATACTTAGAAAAATATCAATTATCAATAAGATTCACAACACATCGGAGTTGTAAGGGTGCTATATTGCAGACATTAGCACAAAATGCCTACCATACATCTCAGCCATTCAGATGAGTGGAAAAAAATAATGACCACACATTCCTTGATGTCAATCCAAGATTTTCTGTTGCAGCTTTTTCTAATCCACCCTCAACTGTTTCTTGCAACAAACAAAAAAATCATACAGCAAACGGGATTTGAACCATATCTGCTTAGATGGCACCTACTTGCCTCACAACTTGAATCCACACATTTTCCTTCTTCGACCACACAGCATCAACCTTGCAAAATAGTTTCAGAAAGTGAGTTCTGTCTCATTACACATCCAAACCAAGCAAGTTTATGCTGATCCATCACCAACATCAAATCTTGATTTATAAAAATAGGTTAACTAACAAACAAAAAGGTGTTCAATTGTGATCACTATTAGGAAGTCCTACTTCTCCTGAGTGTTGTCGTATTTCTCTTCCTGCCAGCAAGGAATGAAATTAAAGCATATTTCATCAAAAATTGGAAGTGTAGGCCTACTGAAAAAGATTACCTGGTACATTTCTGTTTTGAAGATATTAACATTCCAACAAATAAAATTAGTATTATTAAAAAAAAGTGACAGGAAGTGTCTTAAGTGTGTTTATATGTGATGATCAAATGGTTACTTGAAACATGCAAGTTCTTTTTCTCTGACAGAATTTTACATCCCCCAAAAAGTGGGATATATGTCAATGATATCGCCTTCTGATGACTCCAGGTGTAGGCCCCTACACATCATTCCTAATGATATCTTCTGATGACTCCAGGTTTAGGCCCCTACACATTTTTCCCAATGATTGTTTTACTTAAATATAATAAAATTGCTGGTGTTCATTTAATAATCTTGAGACAAACCCACTTTGACAGGTTTCACTAGATCATGACTTTATAAATTAGGACATTGATAAACTGGAAAAACAAGAATAAAGACACAGATACTAAAACCATATCAAATCTGTTCTGTAAATTAGGAATACCATATGCAGAGTAGCATAGGTGATCATGCTTCTCCACAACTCTGTCTTTCGTTAATAAGTTTAGTTGGTGATATTCTTCCATGATACAGTAACAACCCATTCAGCAACATCTTCTCTATGTCTTCTTGTCTTCTCTCTACTAGATCTTTCAGATGGTCACTAAATGTTCAGGTTTTGCTCTGTTCATCACATGCTCTAAATGTTCAAGTTTTGCTCTGTTCATCACATGCTCTAAATGTTCAGGTTTTGCTCTGTTCATCACATGCTCTAAATGTTCAGGTTTTTCTCTGTTCATCACATGCTCTAAATGTTCAGGTTTTTCTCTGTTCATCACATGCTCTAAATGTTCAGGTTTTGCTCTGTTCATCACATGCTCTAAATGTTCAGGTTTTTCTGTTCATCACATGCTCTAAATGTTCAAGTTTTGCTCTGTTCATCACATGCTCTAACTTTTCAGGTTTTGCTCTGTTCATCTCTAAATGTTCAGGTTTTGCTCTGTTCATCACATGCTCTAAATGTTCAAGTTTTTCTCTGTTCATCACATGCTCTAAATGTTCAGGTTTTGCTCTGTTCATCACATGCTATAAATGTTCAAATTTTGCTCTGTTCATCACATGCTATAAATGTTCAGGTTTTGCTCTGTTCATCTCTAAATGTTCAAGTTTTGCTCTGTTCATCACATGCTCTAAATGTTCAAGTTTTGCTCTGTTCATCACATGCTCTAAATGTGTTCAAGTTTTGCTCTGTTCATCACATGCTCTAAATGTTCAAGATTTGCTCTGTTTATCACATGCTCTAACTTTTCAGGTTTTGCTCTGTTCATCACATGCTCTAAATGTTCAGGTTTTGCTCTGTTCATCTCTAAATGTTCAAGTTTTGCTCTGTTCATCTCTAAATGTTCAAGTTTTGCTCTGTTCATCACATGCTCTAACTTTTCAGGTTTTGCTCTGTTCATCTCTAAATGTTCAGGTTTTGCTCTGTTCATCACATGCTCTAAATGTTCAAGTTTTTCTCTGTTCATCACATGCTCTAAATGTTCAGGTTTTGCTCTGTTCATCACATGCTATAAATGTTCAGGTTTTGCTCTGTTCATCTCTAAATGTTCAAGTTTTGCTCTGTTCATCACATGCTCTAAATGTTCAAGTTTTGCTCTGTTCATCACATGCTCTAAATGTTCAAGTTTTGCTCTGTTCATCACATGCTCTAAATGTGTTCAAGTTTTGCTCTGTTCATCACATGCTCTAAATGTTCAAGTTTTGCTCTGTTCATCACATGCTATAAATGTTCAGGTTTTGCTCTGTTCATCTCTAAATGTTCAAGTTTTGCTCTGTTCATCACATGCTCTAAATGTTCAAGTTTTGCTCTGTTCATCACATGCTCTAAATGTTCAAGTTTTGCTCTGTTTATCACATGCTCTAACTTTTCAGGTTTTGCTCTGTTCATCACATGCTCTAAATGTTCAGGTTTTGCTCTGTTCATCTCTAAATGTTCAAGTTTTGCTCTGTTCATCACATGCTCTAACTTTTCAGGTTTTGCTCTGTTCATCACATGCTCTAAAAATCTTGCCTGTCTGCTTGTAATTTTTGCTATAATTAATTTTCCCACTTCAGCATCTTTGAGGACTTCTTTGTTAGCTTTCTTGGCTGTCATGAAGAAACATGACAGTTTTTTCATCATTCTTCTCAGAAACCACTTCTGGATTAAATAACATATATTGAAGTAAATCAGAAACAACTTGAAACACTCAGCACAATGAAAAATACATAATGACTATTACAAATAATTTAGCAAATATTTTACAGGCATATATAATATGAGATACAGTGTTAAGAAAACTTGTGGCTTTCCTATCAAGACTGGACACACAATGGACAAGACCTTGTTTTAACTCTTTATCAACTTCAGTTAGTTACTTTATTTAAACAGGTCAACTTTCATCATATGTATTAACTTCAGTTAGTTAAGTTATTTGATCAGATCTAAAGTAAACTTTCATTAGATCTATCAACTTTAGTTAGATTATTTAATCATATCTAAGTAGACTTATATCAGATCCATCAACTTTAGTTAGTTGTGTTATTTGATCAGGTCTAAAGTAAACTTTCATTAGATCTATCAACTTTAGTTAGATTATTTAATCATATCTAAATAGAATTTCATCAGATCCATCAATTTTACTAAGTTATGTTATTTAATCATATCTAAAGTAAACTTCATCAGATCTATTAACTTTAATTTAGATAGGCACTTTATTACAACATACAGAGGTAGAGACTAAAAGGATGACAGCATGCATACCTAAGGGCTACAACAGATATCAAGGACAAATTACACAAAATGTATTGAGTCAAATTAGGAATCTAAATATGTACATCAACATCTACAGATGTCCTTATTTATAACTAGAAGATTAGTTTCGTTTTAACTCATTTGGACCGTACAAACAATATATTTTTGCAGATAGAACCCCCATTCTGGACGTATCTGCGATATATCGTTCTTGCAGATATTTGCTTTATTCAGATCATTAATTCATGCTTGGTAAACATTTCATGAAAAATAAATTTAAAATGTTAAAATAAAACTATATTTAAACATAATTAAAATAGTGACATTCTTTCTTCGAACCCAGGATCTGGAAATTTCTCACATTTTCCATGTATCTGGGGGCTGATTTTTTAGTAATTCGACTTCACAAAACATTGCCTAACATTAATTATTATTAATAAATCCATTTATAATTTTTACTGATGTTATGATGTACATATTGCATTGCGGATAGTCGCTTCACAAAATGGCATACATGCGTTGACACAATGTCTTGTCAGTATTAGTATTTTCTTTAAAAAATGATGTGTTGAAAATCAGGATTATTTGTGTTTAAAAAAAACAGCGAAACAAGTTGTTGAGTTTGTGTTTGATGATTCAGAGGATGATGAATTATATTTAGATGGTGATGATTCTGAAAATGATATAGAAATAGACAGATGAATCACTTGAACCTGAACAAATAGTTCATATTAGGTCCATACATTATGACAGTTGTAGTAATGTTGGTTCATCAACACAGTAAGGACTAAATTTTGGAGCAGTTATTGGACCACTTATTTGTGCCCAATGGAAGGATCTACGGGAGGTTTATTATTCACATACAGCAAGAACACTAGAGAACATGTGATAAGGCCAGTCAATATTATATAACACTATGTTATGTCCTATTTCTTCCAAATAACTAAGATCTGTTGGGGGGAGGGTGTCCTTTCTGTGTATTTTCTGCTTAGGAACCCAGGGGAGGGCATCATTACTGGCCAGTTGGTCAGGGTTCAAAAAATTAAAATATATAATATAGTATAATTTAAACATATTTATAAGCAGCAGTACTATTTCTTGTTCCTCTAACAGGTGTATAAGCAGCAGTACTATTTCTTGTTCCTCTGACAGGTGTATAAGCAGCAGTACTAAAAACACCAGTACTATTTCTTGTTCCTCTGACAGGTGTATAAGCAGCAGTACTATTTGTTGTTCCTCTGACAGGTGTATAAACACCAGTACTATTTCTTGTTCCTCTGACAGGTGTATAAACACCAGTACTATTTCTTGTTCCTCTGACAGGTGTATAAACACCAGTACTATTTCTTGTTCCCCTGACAGGTGTATAAACACCAGTACTGTTTCTTGTTCCCCTGACAGGTGTATACACACCAGTACTGTTTCTTGTTCCCCTGACAGGTGTATACACACCAGTACTGTTTCTTGTTCCCCTGACAGGTGTATAAACATTATTTTTAACTTCATGGAGAGCACAATACAAACTCTGTAGTGAAACAATTAAAAATCAACTCTTAACTAGTCAAAAGCTGAGCTTAGTGCATTGGCCTCCTAATTGGATGGTTCAGTTTGATTTCCACTTGAGATTGAACATTAGACAACAAATGGCCAACATAATTTTATATCATCAGAGAATGAGTACTGGACTATGATGCTGACACTTGTTCTATGCTGACAAAATCACTGGGTATAACACCATATTTCCTAAACACTTCACATAACACTATATTCCCTAAACACTTCATATGGGTATAACAGCATATTTTCTAAAAACTTTAATGGTATCAAATATTTGTTTACTTGAATACAAAGTAACATCATAACAAGTAAACTGACATTTTTTGGCCATATGCTATTCGTCCGTCGCAGTTGACGATGACCATTCAGATCAAGTGGGATGGTGATGAATATGATGATGTCTGTGGTGTGCCCGATTGTGACTAATGAATCCTATGCATGCTTGAAATTGTCTACCACACTCTAGACATGTGTGAGAGGAGTATGTGGACCATTGCACACCTCTTGCCTTTCTTCTAGTGTGTTTTTGTTGCGCATTATTGAATCTGAGGTTCTCTGCAGCTGCTGCACAACTCTTGATTCTGAGACGCCAGTCGGATGTCTTTTACAAGATTCTCTTATGAACTTTTTGAAGTTCTTATGTGTCTATTTTGAAGTGAATCAGTGATGTCTTAAGAGTGTCTATAAAATGTTTCTTCTGTCCTCCTTCCTTGCAGTAGCCAGTCTAGAGTTCTCCATGTAACAACTTTTTAGTAGACGATGATCTTTCATGCAGACCATGTGCCCTGCCCAGCGTGTCTGCAGCCAACATTGTATGTATGCTTACAGACTTAGATTTCATCAGTACTTTACTGTCTGGTACTTTATCTCACAAATTGATGTTGAGTATCTTACGAAGGCAGCTTAGGTAGAAGTGGTTGAGTCTTCTAGCGTGTTTGGCATATACTGTCCATGTTTCACAGACATAAAGGAGTGATGATATTACTACTGCTAGGTAAACTATGAGTTTGGTGGTAGTTGTTATTCCCCTTCTTTCCCATACGTTTTTCCCGCAGTCTTCCAAATGTGGCTCATGCTTTCACTATTCTGTTATTTACCACAGTGTCGATGTTTACTTCTTGTGAGAGAGTGCTGCAGGTAGGTGAAATTATTGATTTTTTGGCCATATAAATACATAACAACATGGGAAAAATGTGTAATCAAATGCATTATAAGGACATAAAAGCAGCATTATCAAAGCAGCATTGAAGATAATGGGAAAGGGCCGTTCAATACTAAGATGGACAAGGAACCATTTCACATCAAATCCAATGAGCTATTTTTGAGACAGCAGTTTGAATGATGATGAATGAAAGAATAAATATTTAAAAAGTGGGTGACTGCGATCTTAGAGATGCAAGATAGGGACAAAATGTCAATCATCTCTGACCACTATTAGTTCTGAGTGTGGTGACCAGTGGATAGATACAAGAAAAAGACCTCTTGCACGACTGGCCGACTATACTATGTATATGGTTACAGACATCTGCTGATCAGTGTAGTGGTATCTATCTATCTATACGCTGTGTCCCTTGTTTGCCTTGTGGCGTCAGGGGTGGAAGAGCTCTCTGGAGATGGCTTTCTTGTGCGCAGTTTGTAAGCTTGTTAAAGTGGCTTCTTTGATTTCTGTGATCCATCGTTTATATGGTCTGCCTCTGGCTTTATAACCGTTATATCTATGTGTTATGGCCATTTGTGGCATGCTATATGTCGGTAGTCTGGAAGCGTGTGAAAACCACTTGATCTGTTGTCTTTTGATTTGTTCCAATACTGGTATTGTTTTGGTTATCTGTCTAATTTTATAGTTTCTAATTCTATCTCTTAATGACACTCTGAGTATTCTTCGTAGACATGTCACCTTGCAGACATGACATGTAGTGGTATAAACACTGAATGTATTAATGTATTAGTTACCAATGCCAAAGTTGGATGTGTTGGGATAGGGGCACATTAATAAAACGGCAACACAACACATTGTCCCTCTCTGACTATATCCTGTTAAAAATTCTGTAGGAACATTGTTCTGCTACAAGAGAGATCTTGTGAGTTTGAGAACGAATGTACAGAAAAAAATTATATTGAAAATAATAGTTTTCATTCATACATGATTAAGGCATACATGATTGAGGCATACGTGATTAAGGCATATATGATGAATCAGCATATTGTACAGTACACATTTGATAGTGATCACTATATGAGCATTTTACCGTCATGTGGATCACAAAAGGATTTAGCAGATTAGTTGATCTATTGTCTATCTCCAGCTGAATGATGGTCAGAATATTCATGCTTGCTGATAAACATACTGGTGACTGGAAATTTTAGTTATCTATCCAAGGCAAGATGTATCCCCTTTGCTGCGTTGAATCCGTATTTGTGTCTTGAAATTATCTATCCATCTTTTTCTAGGTCTTCCTCTGACCATGTATCAGGATCTTCTTATGTTATATGTTCTCGTTGTCATCAGGACTTCCATCTTGATCTTTGGATGGAGTAGTAAAGGTGATAGCTGGTATGTCACCATGATTGCTTTCTGACATCTTGTCTCGATCTCTCTGTCTAATTATTTGTTGTCTGTGAATATACTTCCAAGGTATTGAAATTCAGAGAGTTTTTTCACTTTAGTTTTATTTATTGTTATGTTCAGTGGATTTAATGACTTGCTGAAATGTATGTTATCACAACCATGTTTAGAACTCTCACAGAATGTGAAATGTTAAAACAATAAAATAATTCATTTTAATGTGTATGTTGATTTAGTGATTTGTTGATATGAATGTTATCACAACCATCTTCAAAAGTCTCATGGAATGTTACATGTTAAAACAATTTATTTAAATTTGTTTGTTGATTCTGCTGGTTGAGAATATAGCAAGGTAAACAATGATAACAAATATGTGATCTAATTGTTTCCTCTGTACTCAAAGTAGTTAAAATCAATCAGGAACATGGCACCAAAAAGCAGCATTTTTCTCATCAAATCCATATCTGAAGCAACTGAAAAAAACACCACCAAAACAATGTTGTTAAAAGCAAAGTAAAAATATACAGAGATGAAAGATGTATTTTTACTGAACAGAATTTATCAATCTCTTAGAAACCTGGCAAGAATACCTAGGATTTCATGTTAAAGAAATTTGAGTCCCATTGCATCCCTTTCACTAACTTGGAATATCTTCTGCTGTAGTAGAATCAGACCATCAGGCTTCATTCTCATGAAATGTCTACAGTAGCATCTATTACATAAGCCACAATGTGAAGTTAAGATCTATTCCTGGGTAAAATTTTTACATTAACTTCATACTCTGAATCTTATGTATTCATTCTCAAACTGATGCTGGTTAGTAGGATGCAGTTTAAATAAATAAATATGTTGTGTGATGATTGGTTTACAGCTTGGTGGCTGTGATATCTGCCTTTCAAACTGATACATCCAAAGTCAGTGTAATTCTATCTATCCATCTGTTGTTTTTTCTACAAATGCTGTTATATATTATTCAACTAAAAAGTTTAATTTTCTGTCTTTCGCCAACTCTGTTGTGCTTGTCATGGTTAGGATATGTTTTTTAACAATCTGATTGGATCTTCCCATCTTGTTCTTGGTCTTCCTCTTGCATTGTAGCCACTTTTTCTACTGCTGTATGCCTGGATGCGATGGTTCCATTTACATAAGGTGGCCTTTACTATCTTCCCAACGGCACTGGGGAAGACATTGAACTAGATTGAAAATAAATGTTTTAGAAGACTCTTAAACATCGGTTGGGAAGAATTCAAGTCAAACAAGCAAGTAAGAGAAGACACCAAACAGCAATATGTTTCTACAACAATAAGAAGAAAAGGATGGACTTATATCGGACATGTACTTCGAATGAATGAAAACAGACTGCCACTACAGGCATTAAAATGTGTACCAGAAGGTAAAAGAAAAAGAAGACCAAGAAAAACTCTTCGCAGAACAACCATCAAAGAGAGTATGACTATGGGTCTCAACAACATACAAGAATTACACACAGTAGCATCACATCGCTCAAAGTAGAGTTCTGGTTTCTGCCCTATGCACCATGTTCTGCATTGAATGAACATAAATAGATAGATGTCTGGCACTGGTAACATAACATTAGTAGACAGATGGTGTTTATTATATTTAGCATAATTTTCGGGTATAATTTGACTTATTGAGTGGAACAACCAACTACACAGACTATCTTGTTGAACAACCAACTACACAGACTATCTTGTTGAACAACCAACTACACAGACTATCTTGTTGAACAACCAACTACACAGACTATCTTGTTGAACAACCAACTACACAGACTATCTTGTTGAACAACCAACTACATCAACTATCTTGTTGAACAACCACCTACATCAACTATCTTGTTGAACAACCAACTACACAGACTATCTTGTTGAACAACCAACTACATCAACTATCTTGTTGAACAACCAACTACACAGACTATCTTGTTGAACAACCAACTACATCAACTATCTTGTTGAACAACCAACTACATCAACTATCTTGTTGAACAACCAACTACACAGACTATCTTGTTGAACAACCAACTACACAGACTATCTTGTTGAACAACCAACTACACAGACTATCTTGTTGAACAACCAACTACACAGACTATCTTCATTAGTACCTTCTTAGGACATGAATATCGTGTCATAGTATTGCTATGCATTCTTTTACATTACAATAAACCCATAAGCTCTGTGGGTTGTAGACATGCCTGCTGCTCTCAATTCCTTGTTTAAGTGTGGAGAATCTTAATCCTGTCCAATCTTGAATACTATCAATTAAACTTTCTGTTGACCTCCACTTCTTCTTGAACCCTCAACCGTGCCCTGCAGGATAGTTTTGGTAAGGGAATCTTGTCTCATCTCATGGATAAAAACCACACAAGTTGTGATGTGTCACCACACATGGCCAAACCACACAAGTTGTGATGTGTCACCACACATGGCCAAACCACACAAGTTGCGATGTTTCACCACACATGGCCAAACCACACAAGTTGCAAAGTGTCACCACACATGGCCAAACCACACAAGTTGCAAAGTGTCACCACAGACAGAGTATGTTCTTGTTGAACTACAAGAGCATCCATTATGTTTCTCATTCATGTTTGTTTTATATTCTGTATAATTGATGTATAATCAATTAATCAATCAATAAAGTTGGATGTGCCATACTAGTCTCAACATTTGTTTTTAAAAGTCTGTATTCATCTCTTTGCTTCTATTGTAATTGTCCAACTTTGACATGCATGTACAAGAATAATGTACAGGTTATTTCTATTCTTTGCTCCTCTATTAAAACCCTTAAATACAAGAGAGAGTATAGGCCTACTCTAAATGAAAACAAAGGTGACCTACATAACACAACTCATACTTACATTTCAGACTGAAATCATTAGCTCCACCAAAAATCTCACGGCATCCACCCCAATGCTTGATAATTTGTCCGACTTCATTGTCCCCATTAGGACCATCAAAAACCTGAAATAGGTAGTTATAGAATGATAAACAAATCAATCAATCAATAAATCAATCAAGTGTCATGTAGTGTGGTGTAGGTGATCATGTTTCCTCACAACTCTCTATCTCTTGTGATGTTAATACATTCAGTTGGTGATATTCTCTCGTAAGAAATAAATAAAATAAATTTTAAGAAAAAAAGAGAAATAAGTGCAGGTGTTCAAGAACCATTGCTTTCAATAGATAACGATGAAAACTAGCATGATTTGGACATGTATGCAGACATCATTCCATGTCAAAAACAATACTCCAAGGAACTGTCACGGGCAGAAGAAGCTCGATTCGTCCGTTCTCAGTGACTTGAGTACACAGTTTGAATGTCTTGACGAGATCACATCTTTTTTGGGGGATGTGGTTGGTCAAGTACTGAAAACCTGTTTACTTGAGTTGCAAGGCGATTTGGTGCTGCTAGAATGGACCTTGGCTCATTTTCCGTCAGCTGTAAGAATTATTTTTGTTTATCCCCATTCTTCCCACTTGAATTTATTTCTAAAGAAGTTCTAGAGGAAGGCTTACCAAAGGGTTCTGCTGTGACTTGTCTTTCTCAGATTTACATTAATAACCTAGTCAAGCATATCACAGTTGAAAAAGTCCGCTATGCTGATGACCTAACAATACTGCAGAGTCATGAGAATGTTGGAAGTGCAGCCAAATGACTTAATGGAGATTTACAAATTTGCTTGAGTACTGTCAAACATGGAAGTTAAAAATAAACTGTGAGAAAGCTGTCCATACCACCTTTATCAAGTCATAAAGTAGTCAAAGAAAATAGCAATTTATTGTTAGATACACATAAATTGTGAGGAGAAGAGCATCCCACATATCTTGGAATCACGCTTGATCAGCAGCTCAACCTCAAGAAGCACATAGACAATGTCAAAAATAAAGCACTGAAGCAGCTACAGCTACTAAAAAGGCACATCTTGGAGATCAGACAAGGATACCCTTATAGGACTATATCTTGGTTACATACGTTCTGCTTTAGAATACAACAGTGCACCCCAGACAACATATTCCAAGACAAATGTAGAATTGCTAAAAAATGTCCTACGTCTTATCAGTGGAGTAATGAGATCTACACCAATGGCTGCATGTGAAATATATACAAATGTAGAACCCCTTGAGATGAGATATGGTTGTAATGGAGACTTATGAAACAAGCAATAGAATGAACAAAGACCATCCAAAAAACAACTTGTATAAAACTGTCAACTAAACCACAGAATAAAACAAAAGTCAGTCCTCAAGCATGTAAATGAAATAAAAGACAGTTATCACCTCCAAGACAAGAGATGAGAACTGAAAAGAGTAGAATAATGTTTACCACCACACGCAGGCTTTAAATTGCCAGAAGTCAAGACACAATTAAGAGATAATGCAGTGAAAAGTTCAGACCCAGTAAGTCTTATGAAAGCAACACAGAAAACAATAGACACCTATCCAGAACAATGGATTCATGTCTATACTGACGGCCTGCTTTCAAAGCCACCATCAAAGCAGGTTAATATGTCTATATAGAATATCCATTACACATTACATAAAAAACCAGCTCAATAACACACAAATGGGCTTTTCAAAAAAAATAAAAGCTGCACAGAAGCAATCTTCGCCCTCAAATAAATATCAGAAAGAGTGACGGAACACAACCAAGACTTCTAATTAGCATTCATAGACCAAGATAAAGCATTTGACAGAGTGGATAGAACAAAACTATGAGAACACTACAGATATACGGAGTACCACAACACTTGATTAACCTTTGTAAGAGCATGTACATTGACACCCAATGCGCAGTAAGAACAAGTACAGGGACATCAGACTACTTCCAAATTTGATTGGGAGGTAAGACAAGGATATGTACTACCCCCACCCCTATTTATAACATATATAGACAACATCTGCAAAGAAACAAAAACATCAGAAGCAGAAAACCTGAATGACAGCTTAAACGAAATGCTTTTTGCAGCGATCAGGCAATAGTAGCAACATCAGAAGAACAACTACAGATAGACAGACTACACAAAACATGTAAAGCCTGTCATATAAAAATAAATATAGAAAAGACAGAGGTAATGAACATAGAACAAAAGGAAGAAACGTCAATATTTATTTTGAAAACCAATGACTTAGCCAGGTGCCAGAGTTTACTTACCTAGGAAGCAATATAACAGCAGAAGGGAGGAGTAGTAAAGAAATACACATCTGAGGCAGTAACGAATATCAAGTGCTAGAACAGATGACATCAATCCTCAAAAACAAATATGTAGATTTACACACCAAAAATCCACCGAAGACGGATGTGTCGGGCCACTGGCGCAAATAAAACGACACAATGCATTTCCATTCTCTGGACTACATCCTGCTGGAAATCTATTAGGACCATGGTCCTGCTGTAAGGGAGATCCAGCAGGAGTTTGAGAATGAACGAAGAAGAAGAAGAAACACCAAAATGAATTGTTCAAGACGATTATTGTACCAACCCTATGCTATCAATGTCAAACGTGGACACAGCAGTGCAGAACAAAAGTAAACTCGTGACAACGGAAATGTCATGTTTGTGCAGAATCTTAACAATATGACTAAGAGACAGAATAAAGAACGATGACATTAGGAAAAAAGCTGGTGTAACACTGATACTAAAATACCTTATGAGACAGTAGAACAAATGGTTTTCACACGCCAACAGACTACCAGCAGACAGTGTTCCCCAACAAGTGATGCTATACAGATACAATGGCCCTAGAC
Organism: Meghimatium bilineatum; assembly: GCA_034231615.1. Lineage (NCBI taxonomy): Eukaryota > Metazoa > Mollusca > Gastropoda > Stylommatophora > Philomycidae > Meghimatium > Meghimatium bilineatum. The sequence goes on along the minus strand of CM067304.1, from coordinate 66,973,640 downwards.
CTTGGGGTAGACCACGAAAGCGTTGGACCAACGAAATAAGGGAGACAACACGTATAGCATGCGAAGGTCATCTCCAGTGAACTCTTGATTCTTGATTAGGAACATGTGTCACAGCACTGGGGGCATTCCCATATATGCCATGCTTGCTGTTCTGTCAGCCATCTAAAAGTGTATAAGCTCAGTGCCCCAGGCAGTTGCTGATTACACGTTCTTCTAATCTTTCCGGAGAGAAAGCACTTTCTCCCATCACCTCTAGTCTCCCCTATTTCTACCATTCTCTGAATATGTAAATTGTCTCGTTCGACTTCCTCCTCGTTTTCTCGTAGGGTATCCATGACTGTTCTAATCAATTAAATCCTGTCTCCTCTTATCTCAGTACCGTTCACCAAGACTTTACCAGCCAACACATCGGCTCTTTTGTTTCCCCTGACCCCAGCATGACCTGGACAGTAGATCCATCTAATACTCTGTGCGGTGTTGAGCAGAGCGACCCATTCAGTTCTGATCATGTACTTTTCTATCTTGCGCAGCATACGTTGAGAGTCTGATAGAATCACTGAGTCTGTTGGTGGTTGCATTGTCAGCCAAGTGAGAGCTGCTGTCACCGCTTCTATTTCCATTCTCATAATTGATGTTGTAGTGGGGTAAGCTGCTGACATCTCAGCTAATTTCTTGCCATTTTGGTAGGCCATGAAACCCCAAACACACCTGTTTGTTTATTGTGTTCAGTGAACTCTACCCCCGACATCGCAAGGCAAAAAGGGATCAGTGTATGGATAGATAGAATAGCTAGAAAAACATCTGATGAGTTGTTTGATGCCTGTGGGGCGATATGTTCTAAATATGAAGCTAAAACAACAGCACTAGAAGGTGATTGTACCACCTGAACACTATATTCGAGGCCTTCCCATCAAAAGTCCACAACATTGTGATTTTTACAGACTCTGTCTGCTCTCCAAAAAAAAAGAATGTGATGGACATTGTAAGCCTGAGGCAGTTGAAATATATCACCATGTCAACCAGCTGCTTACATCTTATGAAGTCAGCATTGTTATGCAATGGATTCCTGGCCACTCAAACACACCTGGCAATGACAAGGCAGACAGACTAGCAAAGATGGCAGCGCAACTAGGTCAGTCATATACACAAACAACCATTCATGCAGCTAAAATGATGTTGAAATCTGTGAACACAGAGAATTGGATGAACAGATTGGCCATGAGAAACACTGGGAGGGAAACTATAAATATATGTTCAGCCCAAATCTTAAAGACAACATCAACCTCCTGGGAAGGAAAGACCAGAGTATCATCTTCCAACTGCGTACACAACATGTACAGCTTAACAATCACCTGAACAGAATACAACCACAACACACTCCAGGGTGCAGGCTGTATACTTATCCCTATGAAACTGTTGACCACCACTTTTTTTAATGTCCAGCACTGGATGATGTCAGGAAAATGCTTCTCCCTCCAAGGCCAGATAAATGGAACAAATTACATAGAACAAAACAACAGCTCACAAATACATGCATATATCACACGATGGCATTGGGTCAAAGGACATGAGCCCACATGGCCGCTGGATCAGCAACGAAACAACGAATTGCTGTCATCCTAGCATTTTCTGCTATGATCCTATATAGGGAATCTGTTTGCTGAAGTGGTTAATCCAATCACTGTTTGCTCAACAGTTCATGGACTTGAACACTTATCACAACATTCTGTGAACTCTTATGACAACATATTCTGTGAACACTTATCACAACATATTCTGTGAACACTTATCACAACATGTTCTGTACAAAGTGCTTTTTCTAGAGATCCCTGGGGGTTATCATTTGAAGATATGGTGTTACATGCTATGAGCTCTCAGTAGACGGCATCCTGTTTCATTAAGAGGGATGACTATGTATGGGGTATCCCGAGCACAATGAAGTCAGTCCTCTACACATTTTCAACCTTCCAAATGTACAGATTTACTGCTGTCTTTTTTATGCAGTTTTAGCGTTTTTTACTGTCACATCATATAGCCAAATATATCAACTAGAAATACAATGTGTTTCAGATTTACCCGAAAGATGACATCGGCACAACACTTGCAGTAGCAACATTCACCCATGATGGTAAACACACACTGGTTCTGTGAATCGTAGACTCTGTATTTGGGAGTCCAACATGTCCATCTGTAATTAAACAAAACACAGGTACAAATAACATAATACTATTAGATGTAAGCATTTCTTCTTCTCTTCTTCTTTGGCGTTCATTCTCAAACTCCCGCTGGATCTCTTTTGTAGCAGGGAAATGGCCCTACTAGATACCCAGTAGGATATAGTTCAGAGAATAGAAATATGTTGTGTCACCATTTATTTGTGCCAATTTCCCGTCACATCCATCTTTGGCAGAGTAAGAATTTACTTTGTGAATAATAACAAGTGTCTGAGAATATCTGACAAAGTAGAGAAAGGTACAGTAACAAAAATAAGAATAGATAAAACCAAGGATACCGGTAATATATTGCTGTTACTGTTACTAATAAAACTAACAAATATTACAAATACTACCCCATACATATATATTTATATTTTTCTTGATAAAGGTCACTAGTGAGCCGCAACGCAATGAAGTCCTTGTTCCTATGTTGTTGTTGTTTTTTTCATCTACAATAAAGTACATTTAGTATTTTTACTATTAGTGTTATTAGTATTACCCTCATTATTATCATTAGCTAGTTTGTTAACAAACTATCAGATCTCACTGCATATCGGATTATCAGTCCATAAATGCACGGATATCTCCTTCTAGTACATCTGTAGCATATAGCATAAACATAAAAATGATCAATTGTCATAGCTGTCAACTTATATCTTCCTAAATTCCTATATTTTACAATTTATATGTGTATTTTAATACAAATGACCACATTTAGCACTAAAAGATTTTTTTTGCACAGTAGTCTGTGCGTGTGAGATAACAACTTCTGAGGTAGTCATAATTACTGAAATGTAAGACCACGTCACCCTCTTTTAAAAACCATTGGGGCGCGAAATCTATATCAACATGGAAAATCTGTACTAGTTGACACCTATGAATTGTTCAACATTTTAATTTCTTTCAGTGTTCATTTAGTGCTTGGCTGAGAAGTTAGAGCATTGGTCTTATCACCCATGAAGTTCAGGTCTTGACACCTGGTAAGGGCTAAGTTTTCTTTTTGTGAATTTAAAAAATAGCACTGAACACAACGTGGGAACAGCAGAGGCATCCAACCTTTATCACACAAACTACTAGCAACCTCCCTGCAACTTCTTAACAGGAAAAATGTAGCATTGGATAGGGGATCCATAAATAGGGCAAGAATACAGGTAATAAATATAGGATCTGATATAAGCTTTCGATACAGGCAGAAAACAGGTTAAAAATATGGGGTCTGATATAAACTATAGATGGGGGCAAGCATACATGTTATAAATAGGGGGGTCTGATATAAACTATAGATGGGGGCAAGCATACATGTTATAAATATGGGGTCTGATATAAACTATAGATGGGGGAAAGCATACATGTTATAAATATGGGATCTGATATAAACTATAGATGGGGGAAAGCATACATGTTATAAATATGGGATCTGATATAAACTATAGATGGGGCAAGCATAGATGTTATAAATATGGGATCTGATATAAACTAAAGATGGGGGCAAGCATACATGTTATAAATATGGGGGTCTGATATAAACTATAGATGGGGGCAAGCATACATGTTATAAATATTGGATCTGATATAATTAATACATAGATCGGGTAGACATAAGCAAGTTTTCTTTATTCCTTATTCATCCTTATAAGGCTGACCACCATATCATTTACTTTTAGGTGGGGCATTATAGTCTGAATGTGGTCATACTTAGTCCCAACCACTCTTTCAAACTGATACACCTTTTCTGTTTTTGTTAATTTGTGGACTACATTTTCTTGGTGAATATCTCTATCCTTGTCTGAAGAATTAATCATATGTGTCTAGTGAGTTGACATTAGATCATTATCATGGAACTCTGAACAGGTTCATATGTGTCTAGTGAGTTGACATTAGATCATTATCATGGAACTCTGAACAGGTTCATATGTGTTCCAATCTCATATTCAGTAGGACGTATGCGGTGAATGATTGTTCTGGATTTGTGTTGATTGATAATAATTTTTTTTATTTCTACATGTTGCTCATTTCTCGAAATACCACATTTCATTCCCTGGAACTATATTCATAGACACAGAAGAAGAAATATATCATACATCTTCCAACTGGTCATAGCTCTTTTGACCGCATTCAAAAATATCCGTACGGTCCATTGACCTGCCACTAGTCACATTTTTGTGTTCCCTTCTGTATTTTTATGTCCTTATCATGATAAAGACCTGGTGGTCAAAACATTTATTCTGTGTATTGTATTTGTTCAATGCAAAACTTTTATTATAACATATCTTTTAATATATTTTTCTACCCATTTAATTGCTACATTACAGAAGAGTGCAAACTTCTCATGACAAGCCTTCTCAATATCGACACACAATAATTATATTTACATCCAATCGATAATGTTCTAATACATCAGGTGATAATCTCACTTAATAATTTATGTGCTTTTATCAAAACATACATGACATTTATAATCACCTCAAATACAGCAAAGATTCAACATTTACGTCATCCAAAAAGACTAAACAAACTGAACAAAACAAGGCCGAAGTACTACACTACTGGCACGCAAACTGTTTGAGACCAGTCCTTTATTTGCAGTTCTAAACTAAGAAATGATTAAGTTCTTCTGCACTATAAACATGATGAACTGAGTAGAAATGCACTGCTAAGATCATTACCGCAGACATGGTCATAACTCTTAATACAAATAAACTAAAGTGGTCAGAGCAAAGGATAGGAAACAGTCATATGTGGAATATACTATCTATATAAATGATGTCTTAATTCATTATTAACTTACAATGTGCGGTATGCTGTCTGTAATGTTTTTCCCAAACACAAGATTTCCCCCCTCATGTTATTAGTAGTATTTGCAAGCGTGATGTTATTTTTTTCTATGCAATGAAATTAATATGTAATGCATTTTTCTTGTCCAATATCTGGTCTTTCATTGATTTTGTCTGTAGGTCACAATGTGTTTCATTTCTAGTCTGATAACATGTCAGGGACAAGAGTTAAACTGAAGAGTTCATGAGTAATAATATAATGCAGCCTGACCACAGAACCCGTGTCCTTTGACAGACTTACCTGATGCCCTAATTTACTCTGCCAAATTGAAGGTTAAAAATATCTTTTTAAAATACTTCTCAATAAGGTTAATAACTTTTAATTTAATCATTTGTTACATGGAGTTGATTTTTTGCATATGGTCACACAATATGCTATAATGATCACACTTTCAGAAAGTTGAAAGGAATACAAATGAAGTTGAAAATAGACTGGCCGAAGAAAGAGGGCTCTCACAACAACAGGAATACTGTCAGCTACAAGGATGCAGCAACAATCACCAAAAGTCCATACAGCAAAAAGTAGATCACCCTAAATATAATGGAGAAGAAGTTTACTACCAAGCCTACAGATGAGGGAAGGAGTGTGTGTGCTCAACAGCTCCACTCCCACCCTTTTGCAGATCAGTGCATGACATTTATTACTAAAAGCGAGCCAAAATGATGGTAAACCTCTCTCCCATTTTTATTTCAATGCTTCCGTTCCTCTCCCCCCCTCCACAGGTAACAAAATATCCTGTGAAAAATAATTACCCACAAAGATGAGAAAATACATCCCCTTTTTTAGGCCCTAAAAAAGATGCATCTACGACCTTGGTTACTACTTACTACTATTGTCTAGAGGAGATCAAGACTATTTACTACTATTATTGTCTAGAAGAGATCAAGACTACTAACTACTATTGTCTAGAAGAGATCAAGACTACTAACTACTATTGTCTAGAAGAGATCAAGACTACTAACTACTATTGTCTAGAAGAGATCAAGACTACTTACTACTATTGCCTAGAAGAGATCAAGACTACTAACTACTATTGTCTAGAAGAAATCAAGACTACTGACTACTATTGTCTAGAAGAGATCAAGACTACTGACTACTATTGTCTAGAAGAGATCAAGACTACTAACTACTATTGTCTAGAAGAGATCAAGACTACTTACTACTATTGTCTAGAAGAGACCAGGTTATCTTACTGTGCTTCAGAACAGATCACAACAAAATGAGAATACTTGTACACCACGTCTAGGATAGAAATAACCAATGTAACTGTATCATGGTCAATGTAGCAGCAAAACATGTCATCAGGACAGTCCACAACATGCTGACCTGAAGAGAAGGATGTAACTCACACCCACAAGCTTTGAAGAGAAGCTGTATGGCAGAAATGAGACAAACAGCAGTCTATGTCATAGAATAAATAAGCAAACTGTCAGAGAATACCTGACAAGGTGGAGAGTGCCACAAAGAACCAATAAATACTATGTTGATATAAATATAAAATAAAACTTAAGAAGAACACAGTTAATGATGTCTTACTTTATGAAGTTGAACAAACTATCAATGGCGTGTGCAAATGTGAAAAAATACAAACAGTACACAGGACATAAATCATACAAATAAGAATACACAGGACATAATCGACGTTTCGACCAAAAGACCTCTATCAAGATGACACATAATTTAAAATCACCAAGCATGCATTGAGCATTTTTTCTTTGGTCCAGTTGTCTTCTGACCGTACTTATCGCCTGTTCTTTCTCATTGTTTGTTCTTTATATACTTCTATACCCTATGATGATGGTCTCAGGGCTCTGCAGCTCTTTCTGGACAAGAGGTGCCATCCCTCTGTATCTACTCCTACTCTTATCTGCCTTGTTGAACTGGTGCTGACACTCAAATCTTTTGAATTCGATGGGCACTTTTTCGATCAGATCAGGTGTTGTTATGGGAACCAAAATAGGACAAAGCTATGCTTGCCTTTTCATGGGTCATCTGGAGCATCTAGTTTGGTCGGCCTGTAATGGCTAATTCTTATCTCTTTTTCATAGATACATTGATGGTGATTGATGATGGTACAGGGATAACTGACATGTCTGAGGCAGAATTGTCTCGCTTCATCAACAATTTCAACCCTGCTAGCCAATTCACATCTACCATTTCGACTACTTCTGTCAACTTCCTTGACATCAGTCACCATTCATCCCCCTAACCTCAGCACATCCACCTACTAAAACCTACTGATGCACATGGTTTTCTGCTCTACACTTCTTCTCATCCTCCTGCTCGTCACAACTTCTTCACCTTCGTCGGTTATGCAGTGATGATGATGACTTTCTTTAGAAATCCTCTGAGATGATTTATTTCTTCTGCAGACACTCATTCCCTAACAGTACCCTTCCATCGGCTTGGCTCTGTGTGCGCCAGTTAACTTGCCTTGATACACTGACTAACTCACAGGGTTCTTTCTCTCACTCTGATAGAGTTAAACTTGTCCTTACTTTTCATCCCCATAACTCTACTGTCAGGAGTATCTTGCTTAAACATTACCGGTATTTCTTTCTCCAGTCTGATCCTGACAACCATGTCGCTTTTCAGGACTTGCCTCTGGTTGCCTATAGGTGTGACAATAAGCGTAAGGACATCTTCGTCCACAGCCACCTTAGGTCTTCTGTGTTTGACCATTTTGGTATTGTTCATTGCTCACACGGCCGTTGCTACACATGTCCGTATGTGGTTCAGATGAACTCCGTCTTATTTCCTAAGGCCACTTTCACTATTGATGAGGCCTTTACATGTGAATCCCATAATGGCATTTACATGATCATATGTAAACACTGGCAAGCAGTATATCGGTGAAACTGGCTTAAGATTGGGCGACCATTTCTGCAACCATTTTCATACAAACACAGTAAACCTACTCCTGTGGCAACACACTTTAATAATGATTGCCATTGTGGTGTTCTTGATGTTCAAGGTCACTGCTATTAGATCCTGCACCACTGATGATAGATCTTGGACCCTCTTGAAGATCATTTTATTTTTGAGTTTGGTACCCTCAAGCCTTTTTAACTTACTTCTGACCACTCCTTTCTTAAGTTCTCGGTCAGTGTGGTCCTTGTCTTTATTTATTTTGTTCTGTTGTATCTGGTGAGGGTACATCATCTTATTGTTTGTTCCGTTTCCACATGTATTTACATTTATATGTATTTCCTGTTCATATCCTTCTGGCATCTTGCATCCACATTTCGCTTGAACAAGTTAGTTTGTCGTTGTGTCATTTTCACTCATCGTATTTTTATGTTATGTGTCACCTTAAAAAAGGCCTTGTGGTTGAAACGTCTATTATGTCATGTGTATTGATACTTGTATGATTATGACCTGTGTACTGTTTGTATTTTTTCACGTTTGCACCTGGCATTGATAATTGCCACTGGGAAAATATTACTTCTGAATACATTCAAATCACATTAAAACAACTTGATCCAGACCAATACAATATATTTGTTATAACAGATACTCCATTCGCTTTATACAGTGCAAAAACAATAAAGAATAAATATAGCTGAAGATTTTGTAAAGTACTGTTAAAAATGGATATATGTTATAAACGTATTCACTATAGTGAGATTTCATCATAGTTTGTTTTCCTAAGTGACCTTTCCATCAATTTTTAGTGTGAAAATTTTTGTTAGGACCATTAATAGTCTTTTACTGATATCTACTAAACATTCTTTTGTGTTGCTGTAATCAGATATTCAACATTATTGACATTTCCTAAATGACTGTTTCTAACACATTGTTTAAGCATGCCCTTGGCTGTAGTAGATCAACTTGGCCAGAATCTTGGAGAGTTCAGAGCATTCATAGTGAGAAAACAATCTAGAACGAATATGTCAACTAAAAAAACAAACTATTCCAAGAATGTATGTGAGGAGGAGATGACACATATTCCAAGAATGTATGCGAGGAGATGACACATATTCCAAGAATGTATGTGTGGAGGAGATGACACATATTCCAAGAATGTATGTGAGGAGGAGATGACACATATTCCAAGAATGTATGTGAGGAGATGGCACATATTCCAAGAATGTATGTGTGGAGGAGATGGCACATATTCCAAGAATGTATGTGTGGAGGAGATGACACATATTCCAAGAATGTATGTGTGGAGGAGATGACACATATTCCAAGAATGTATGTGTGGAGGAGATGACACATATTCCAAGAATGTATGTGAGGAGATGACACATATTCCAAGAATGTATGTGAGGAGATGGCACATATTCCAAGAATGTATGTGTGGAGGAGATGGCACATATTCCAAGAATGTATGTGTGGAGAAGATGACACATTCCAAGAATGTATGTGTGGAGGAGATGACACATATTCCAAGAATGTATGTGAGGAGATGACACATATTCCAAGAATGTATGTGAGGAGATGGTACATATTCCAAGAATGTATGTGTGGAGGAGATGGCACATATTCCAAGAATGTATGTGTGGAGGAGATGACACATATTCCAAGAATGTATGTGTGGAGGAGATGACACATATTCCAAGAATGTATGTGTGGAGGAGATGACACATATTCCATGAATGTATGTGTGGAGGAGATGACACATATTCCAAGAATGTATGTGAGGAGATGACACATATTCCAAGAATGTATGTGAGGAGATGGCACATATTCCAAGAATGTATGTGTGGAGGAGATGGCACATATTCCAAGAATGTATGTGTGGAGGAGATGACACATATTCCAAGAATGTATGTGTGGAGGAGATGACACATATTCCAAGAATGTATGTGTGGAGATGACACATATTCCAAGAATGTATGTGTGGAGGAGATGACACATATTCCAAGAATGTATGTGTGGAGGAGATGACACATATTCCAAGAATGTATGTGTGGAGGAGATGACACATATTCCATGAATGTATGTGTGGAGGAGATGACACATATTCCAAGAATGTATGTGAGGAGATGACACATATTCCAAGAATGTATGTGAGGAGATGGCACATATTCCAAGAATGTATGTGTGGAGGAGATGGCACATATTCCAAGAATGTATGTGTGGAGGAGATGACACATATTCCAAGAATGTATGTGTGGAGGAGATGACACATATTCCAAGAATGTATGTGAGGAGATGACACATATTCCAAGAATGTATGTGAGGAGATGGCACATATTCCAAGAATGTATGTGTGGAGGAGATGGCACATATTCCAAGAATGTATGTGTGGAGGAGATGACACATATTCCAAGAATGTATGTGTGGAGATGACACATATTCCAAGAATGTATGTGTGGAGATGACACATATTCCAAGAATGTATGTGTGGAGGAGATGACACATATTCCAAGAATGTATGTGTGGAGGAGATGACACATATTCCAAGAATGTATGTGTGGAGGAGATGACACATATTCCAAGAATGTATGTGTGGAGGAGATGACACATATTCCAAACCTATAGAAATGACCTTGTTAAGGGTTTGGAGTTTTCCTTTAAAAAAATCTCTTAAAAATTGTAAAATGTTTTTTTAATATAAAAAAACACCCCAAAACCACTAGTGAGAGGGGGGTGGGTTCGTGTAGTATATATTACTTCTAGAGGGCAATCTGTCATATTTATAGGAGAATGTTCTATTTTCCAATTAAAAAAATGGGAATAGTGTAAACCATACAACCATCTAATCCCCCACCCCCTGTATTTACAGACTCGACTTAATCTCATCTCATTATTAGTTGCTATACCAGTGACTCCCTACACACAAAACGAGCTGCATATGACACGAGACTTTGTTAAACCACTTTATCTTTGAGCACTAGATTATATATCAATTATTTATTGTACGAGATAAGTATGTTAGCCTCAAGTAAAACAACCCTTTCTTACATTTGACATACTTGATAGCACTTTCTGCCCCTTGCCTTTGATTCTTACAATCAGCAGGTAAGAATTTGCAGAATAATATTACTGGGTATTTTATATACATGGGAATAATCTCTCTACAAACAGCTGAATCTGATACATGTCTCAACATACTGTCGTTTTCATGACAACACAGGAATGTATGCAAGTACTGACACTTGAGGTGTATGTGATATGTTGATCCTTGGTCGTGTAAGGGGAAAAGTTGCTCTAAGAATCAACTAGCACTAAGTGTTGTTAATACAGACCTATAGTACTGAACTCAGGACCTACAAGTGGAAAAGGTGATAAAGGTTATTTAGGTCTGACTTTTCATCGTATCATCTAGAAAGCAACTCATGTGTTTTGTAAAATCATCTGTTGTGTAATATTCTACATTATATGTTCTGTAATCTTTAAGGGGAAAAAAGACAAGAGGTAGACATAAATCTCTGGATGGGCTGTCACTTTAGCACAAAAAGAAGTAATGAGTCTGATCTTATTCACAACACAAAAGACAAAGAGTTTGAGAGAAGCATGATCCACTACATCACTCGGCATGGCACTTGTGATTGATTAATTCAATCTTCTACTCAATTATGTGTTTTGTAATCTTCAACTCCATCATCTGTTTTTATAATATTCCAGTTTAAAACATAAACATGTTTCGTAATATTCTACTTTAGAATATATTTTTTTAAATCTTCTACTTTATCACATTTTTTGGAATATTCTACTTTATGAAGGGCATTGTGATCTACTACTTCATTATGCGTTTTGTTATATTTAAATGTATCATGTGCACTGTAATCTTCTACATTATCATGTGTTTGGTAATCTTCTACATTATCATGTGCACTGTAATTTTCTACATTATCATGTGCACTGTAATCTTCTACATTATCATGTGCACTGTAATCTTCTACATTATCATGTGTTTGGTAATCTTCTACTTTATCATGTGCACTGTAATCTTCTACTTTATCATGTGCACTGTAATCTTCTACTTTATGATGTGCACTGTAATCTTCTACTTTATCATGTGCACTGTAATCTTCTACTTTATGATGTGCACTGTAATCTTCTACTTTATTATACCTTTTGGTAATCTCCAAAAGACATAATTTTGTGTGTGCTGTTCCTAGCACTCTCAATATCTTTCTGCAAAATCTCATTTTAAAAGAAATGATTCTCTAGACCCCTGCTTTAACTAAGTTATTCCTATGTATTATGTAAATAAATGATAAATAATTTATAGAAAACCTGTAAGTTTTATGGGTGCGCAGCATGGATAATATACAAAAGAATGCACAAGCTAGCAAAATTTTTAAACAATTATTATTTCTATGAACATCAATGTTCATCCAGGCATGCCACTCTTCTAGTCTAGGAAAGATATTTCTTGTACATTTTTCAAGCGTGAAGATAATTTTCTCACAATGTTAACACTGTTCAGTCTGACACAAAATACAGGTAAAAGATAGTCTTTCATGAGTCTGATCCTATTAAAAATTTTATAAACATATTCAAAATGGGAATATTTATCATTGAATGAATTCATTGTTTGATGGTAATAACTCCATTAATCACTGAATGAATTTGTTGTTCCATGGTAATGACTCCATTTTCGCTAATTTCATTTACCAGTGTGTTGTTGCGACCAGATAGGCGATAAAAGAATAGCAACACTATAACCTACCATACATGTCAAAAGAGGTGACTAAGGAGGTTTGGGGATGAATTTGGCAGTGCCATCTTATAGGTCAATGTGCCCTAAAAGACAAGCTGAAGTCAGATGTGGTCAACATTTTCACATATCACAGTCAAGATATAAACTATAAGACAACCAATCTCATTCTCCAGACTAAATCTTGCTAGATATTCATTTCAGTCTTCTTCTTTCCTTCCTCTTTTACCCTTTACGGGTGTCGAGAAAGATACAGTGTTGTGTTCTCGCTTGTACAGCTTCAGATAATGTTATTTGGTGTTTGTGTAATGTCTCTTTGATGCTGTCAATCCAGCGTACTCTAGATCTACCCCTGGCTCTTCTTTCTACTTCTCCTATCTTCATATATGCTTTATAAACTAATGAATCACACAGCATTCTTTACAGATGGCTGAACCATTGTATTTGTTGATTTTGTATGTATTGTACAACTGATATGACACACACTCTTTCTCTTATGACCTCGTTTCTAATTCTGTGTCTTCTGGTCACTCTTGTGGCTTTTCTCAGACATCTCATCTCTGTTGTAACCAGTTGTCTCTTATGTTTTGTTGTTGAGGACCATGTTTGACATTGGTAGCACAGGGTTGGAATGAAGATACTTTGGATAAAATGTTTTTTTTGTTGTCATTGGTAGTATTTTGTGCTGCAAAAAAGAGGATAATTTATCCAGTATTCATTTCAATCACTGCACGGAAAAGAACAATGAGATATAATAATGTTGTAATAAAATCTTGTAAGACCAAATATGAAAATGTTTCCAATCTCAATTAGTCTTGCCACTGGTTTCAAATGAGGTCCAAAAAGAGAGTGAGGTCGACACTTTGCATAATTTCTCACTTAAATCAAAATCACCAGTGTCAGTCATTTTTACATCCATGAAAATTCACCCGAAGGGAAAAAGTTGTTCCACTGACTGTAGGAGCATGGAATGTCCGCACACGTCTCAACAATGACTCTTACCAGATACAACTGCCCTTGACAGATCTGGTATCCCTAGCATTGACACTATTCTGATGCAGACACAGATTCGTAAAGATACTTCTTTATGGTGAGATGGAGAAGGGTGCAGGGTGGCCAAAAGAACTGCTACAAGCATTCATTAAAGACCTCACTGAACGCCAAGATACAGATGAAATAGACCAAGATACATGGGAAGAACTTGCCCAAAATAGATCTTCATTGTGCTCTACAGTCAAAAAGGGAACATCATCTTGTGAAAAGAGGAGAAATGCAGCAGTTCAACAGCAGAGAGCAGCTATAAAGTCATGATCAATAACAACCTAAAGTGGCCATCCCATGCTCAGACTGTCCAATGACATTTGCGGCTCGAATAGGGCTTATTAGCCATCTACGTACTCATTGCATGGACATATGTCTAACTGAATTTTCATAAGTGGATGTAATAAATGATCATCATCATCATCATGTGATGGATCAACAACACCATGAATCTAAGAAGGAGCAGACCAATAAACAAAAATCACACAGCTGTTTGCGACTAAAGTACACAGCTGTTTGTGACTAAAATACACAGCTGCTTGTGACTAAAATACACAGCTGCTTGTGACTAAAATACACAGCTGCTTGTGACTAAAATACACAGTTGCTTGTGACTAAAATACACAGCTGCTTGTGACTAAAATACATAGCTGCTTGTGACTTAAATAAACAGCTGTTTGTGACTAAAATACACACCTGTTTGTGACTAAAACAATTCAATTTAGGGGAATGCCTACTAGTGTCCTACAAGGGATAAAAAGGACTGCATACTTGGATAGCAGATGGTTCAGGCAGTGAGGGCCAAATGCATAGAGAACACTCAAGCCCATTAAGAGAATCTATCTATGGGTTACAGCTGAATATGATAGTTGTGACTATATGCTGAAAATTATACGCAGGTATCAATCAAAAAAATCATGAAAACTGTTGGAAATCACTTTCAACATCTCCCAGAGACAGCTAGAACAATTATTATGTTGATTATCCTCTTCACACAAAAAGTCTATAGGTGCTCAGATCTCTGCTTCAGTAATCTCAGAGCATAGTGGCTAATTTCAGATTTCCGGTTCTATGTTTGTTCAGGGTTTTATTTTGAAATTTTTGTTAGGTCTTTTCTATGGCGGTGAGACCTCGACACTAACTGGGAACTTAAGAGAGAAGAATCAAGGTATTTGAAAATAAATGCTATAGGCAGGGCTGTAGATATGATTACCTTAAGGAGGGGGGTTTTACCTAAAAAAAATTCATTTGTCCCTATTCATGTGCCAATTTCACTATATGATGGGAAATGTGAAGACCTTTTTGCCTCTTTATAAAAAAAAAAATCCCTAAGGAAGGGATTTATACAGACCTTTTGGCTACACTCCTAGTACTAAAAGTCATGTTCAAACATGCTATGGAGAAGGTTTGAACACTCCAAAACCTTTCCATTTTATATGGAATTGGCTATAGATGTGTGTTAAGTATCTGTTACAGAGAACATAAGACAAATGTGTTTGTGCATGATAGAATCAATGTATTAGTGGGTCAACAAGAACCACTTTTAACAATCGTGAAATTTCGTCAGCTCCAGTGGTACAGTCACATGAAGAGACATTCCTCGATGACAAGAGATGTTCTTTAAGATACGGTGGAGGGTGGAAGAAGACAAGGTAGCAAGAAGAAGACAGGACTAGATAATATCAAAGGCTAGACAGAGTGCGAAGGCTTGATGAATATCAGGTGGCAGGACAAAATAAAAAACACAGGTACTAAAAGGGTAAAAACTACTACCAATAATTAGAACACTCAGCAGTAGGACTCTTGTTCACTTGAAGCAGCTAAAAGAACATGCGATTTTGTCTGTAATCGTGCGACTGATCTATATGCAAATGGAGCTATGAAACTGTGTCCTTTGTGTAAAAAATCAGTTACTCAAGGTTGCTTGCAATGAATGTTTTTTGTAGCATCATTTGAAAGTGGAATAGTCATGTATCTATGTTCATAATTGCATGTTCTTGTAGTCACCTCCAGTGGACGGAAGCCATAAACAATTAAGATGATCAAGTGCACAGAATAAACAAAACTAGTAACTACAAATAGCTATTATTTAATCAACTTTCGGAAATGAAAAAACATACAAGCAGATCACTTCTGAGATACAAAGATGTAAGTAAGGCACCAATAAACATTTTTCATTTCCAATGTCTCGGAAATTGTGACAGAAGACTGAGGAGCATTCATTGGCATTGTGCAAAGATTAAAAAAAACTACTAATGGATAAGCTAGAATACAAATGACACACACATAAAGCAAAGGTAACATAGCAGCAGTGGCTGTGAAGCATCCTATAACAAACTCTACAGTCATATGTAGTGCTCCTATAATATAAACTCTACAAGCATATGTAGTGCTCCTATAATAAACTACATCCACATGTAATGCTCCTATAATAAACTCTACAACCACATGTAATGTTCCTATAATAAACTCTACAACCACATGTAATGCTCATATAATAAACTCTACAACCACATGTAATGCTCCTATAATAAACTCTACAACCACATGTAATGCTCATATAATAAACTCTACATACATATGTAGTGCTCCTATAATAAACTCTACAAGCATATGTAGTGCTCCTATAATAAACTCTACATCCACATATAATGCTCCTATAATAAACTCTACAACCACATGTAATGCTCCTATAATAAACTCTACAACCACATGTAATGCTCCTATAATAAACTCTACAACCACATGTAATGCTCCTATAATAAACTCTACAACCACATGTAATGCTCATATAATAAACTCTACATCCACATGTAATGCTCCTATAATAAACTCTACAACCACATGTAATGCTCCTATAATAAACTCTACAACCACATGTAATGCTCCTATAATAAACTCTACAACCACATGTAATGCTCCTATAATAAACTCTACAACCACATGTAATGCTCATATAATAAACTCTACAACCACATGTAATGCTCCTATAATAAACTCTACAACCACATGTAATGCTCCTATAATAAACTCTACATCCACATATAATGCTCCTATAATAAACTCTACAACCACATGTAATGCTCCTATAATAAACTCTACAACCACATGTAATGCTCCTATAATAAACTCTACAACCACATGTAATGCTCCTATAATAAACTCTACATCCACATGTAATGCTCCTATAATAAACTCTACATCCACATGTAATGCTCATATAATAAACTCTACATCCACATGTAATGCTCATATAATAAACTCTACATCCACATGTAATGCTCATATAATAAACTCTACATACATATGTAGTGGTTCTAATCACTGCCTAAAATATTTGTGTTTAATGCTGATTATGGGATTAAAGTTTTTATTTGCCAGGGCATGCTCTTTTAATCTGAGATCAGAGTTTACATTGGTTTATATCAGGACCTCGTGGTTTCTATCTTTATATGACCTCATGGTCTAGGATGGAATTATATGTGAAATAGCATGTGAAATAATTGTGCTTTTATATGGTGAAATTATGCTTGTATATGGTGTCATTTGTACGAATGAGAATGATTCAAAGCATAAATTGAAATATAAAAATGACAAATGTTTCAGTAAATTAAATCTGAAATAGCCTAAAAGAAACGAATCTACTTACTCTTGTTTAACTGTTCCTTGCAAGATTCCTGGAGGAGACTCAATTTCCATTTCCTGCAAGAAGCAACACCACATCAATGATGCTTGACATCGAAAAGGTCGATTCAACCTCATTAACGCCTGGCCATGATTGTCAGTGACGTTCATAACAAAAGGTCTGGCAGTCCCACAGAACTGTCGTGTGCAACAGTCCGTGTCTGAGATAAAAAAAAATTAATACAGATTTTTCAACCTGATTCTCTTCAGGTCTCTCATTAGGCAACCCTACATATTACAATACGATTCATATATAATATGTAACAACTGCAGAAAAACGTAAATTTAAAACGTAAAACTACAAAACAGGGTCATGAAGTTCTGCTTATCACTGCAATCACACATTCTATTTCATATCTATCTATTCATATCTATATCTCTATTGTCTTTTCTCTGCTTATGCTGTGAGGCGTTGCAGGATTGAAAGACAATTGGTTTTCAGTCTATTGCACGTTTGGTATGCAGTAACACTGTGCCATGTCAGAATGTTGGTAACTCCTTCAATCCGCCTTCTTCTTCCTCTGTATCTTGTTGTTTTCATTTACTTGTTGTATCCTCTTGCCCCGTCCAATAAGGGTTTATTCTCATTAGGTGGCCGAACTATTTAAATCTATGTTTTTCAATATATTTGACCACTGATGTTGTCCAACAGTTCTTGTAATCTCCTCATTTCTCACATGATCTCTTCTTGTTCTGTTTGCTGCTATTCTTAGACATCTCATTTCACACATAATAAGCTTTCTCTCTTATTGTTTACTTAGAGTCCATGTCTGACATTGAAAACATAATGTTAGGATGAATAATGAATTTATGATTTGCCTTTAGGTTTCCCTTGGTATAGATGTGTGTTTCAAAATTGGTGTAAGTTCAAAACTTACGTAGTTGGCTTTTTAAAATTCTTGTTTCGCACTCTCTGTCCATTCTTCCATTGGCTGTAATATTCTCCCAAGATATTTAAACTTCTGCACTTATTTCAGTAGTTCATCATTTATTTTTATGTTGATTGTATTGGGTTTGCTGCCTAGAGACATTATTTCTGTTTTTTCTGTGTCGATCTTCATGTTGTGATTGAGGCATCTTTCGTTGAGTTGGGTTATATGATCTTGAAGCTCTTCACTTGAACAGTGGAATTTACACATATTCATATGTGACATTTATAATTAGCTTTATTGTGTAAACATGAACAATGTTGTTTTTAGGTCATATTTTCTATCTATCTATTCGCTAAACCGTTTGTTGCCTTTCAGCATCAGGAGTAGAAGAGTTTTCTGGAGATGGTCCACGTGTGTGCTGAGTATATTGCGGAATTTGTCGCCTCTTTTATTTCGGTGGTCCATCATTTTCGTGATCAGCAGTCCATCGTTTTTGTGGTCTGCCTCTAGGAATGTCTTCACTGTATCTGTGTAGCATAGCTTGCTGTGGTATGCTGTCTGATGGTAGTCTGTTGATGTGTGAAAACCATTTGATCTGTTGTCTATTAATATATTCTAAGATCGGGGTGGTGCCTGTTCATTGTCTAATACCCTCATTCCTCACTCTTTTTCTTAGTGATATTCCTAGAATTCTGCGTAAGCATGCATGTTAGCTGTCATAAGTTTACGTTTATCTTGTGCTGTCATTGTCCATTTTTGGCATTGGTAGCACAGCACTGGCATAATAATCATTTTGAATAGTGTTATTTTGGTGTTTAAATCTACATTTTTGTTTCTGAAGATTGGTTTCATTTTCTCTAGGTCTTGGTATGCTAAACTACATCTATTGTGTATTTCTTGCCGTCTGTTATTATATTGCTTCCTAGGTATGTGAATTATGTCACTTGTTTAAGTCTATTGTTTCCTATATATATATATATATATATTTCTTTCTGTTCTTGCTATCTTCATTACTTCAGTCTTTTCTAATATATCTTCATGTTAAAGGATTGACATATTTTATGTAATCTGTCTATTTGTCTTTGTAGTTGCTCTTCTGATGATGCAACTAGTGCTTGGTCGTCTGCAAATAGTAGTTCGTTTAAGTTATCATTCAGATTGTTTTCTTCCATTGTCTTTGCAGATATGATCTATGTATGTTATGAACAAGAGGGAGGAATAGTACACATCCAAGTCATATTATGTGTTTTTGATAAAGTTGTTTTAGTCGAAACATTGATTTTCATGTGTTATCTTGTTTGTTTCTAGTGATTAGAAAAACCTAATCACCACATTTCACCAAGTTCATGGCATTGTACCCTAAAGCTGCATTGAGTCAAATAGTGAATTGAGACTTGTTAAAGCCCTGGAAAACTTCCTCCACCATAGAGAATTCTACAGGAAAAAACCTATCTGAATCTGCAAGTAAAATGTCACTGTCTGGCACAGGAAACAGGAGTGACAAACTCGTACTATTTCTGGGTTCTCCTTATTATAATCTTCTGCATTCACGATTATTTTAGTTTTGCTAGATATTCAGTCCAGTTGTAGAACAAACTCCCAGTCTTCTTCAGATCAGAGAGGATACCCCAAAGATCCACTATCATCATCCCACAGCAGATTGAGCTGAAGATAACTGGTGAAAACAGGGACTAGTAGAGTGGCATGATCAGACGACGTGAACATCAGTTTCAGCCTGATAATGACATCACTATAGAGTTGTGAGAAGCTTTTGCAAATTTAAAAAACTAGAAACCCAGGTCACACAGAGAACAAATATGTGTTTTGACTACTCAATATTTTGAAGAGAAGAAGAAAGAAAGTTCAGAGGAACACTGATCAATAGTTCAGTGATGTAATATTGCCTTACTTCTTCAGCAAGAGATCAAATCAATTATGGATTAGCAAATTTAGCAATGAGAAGGCCTGTTGAACTCATCTCCAACTTATAAAAGCCTGCTCCAGCCCATCTGTCCAAATAAATGAGTGCATATACACATAGGTCCTACATTTGCATAATATGGAATTATTGTTTCCATCCTAAAAGCTATAGTGGGTATGCAGACAATTGTGCACTGAGGTTTATATCTAGTGGGCATGCAGACAATTCTGAACTGATTTTTATATCTAGTGGGTATGCAGACAATTGTGCACTGATTTTTATATCTAGTGGGTATGCAGACAATTCTGAACTGATTTTTATATCTAGTGGGTATGCAGACAATTGTGAACTGATGTTTATATCTAGTGAGCATGCAGACAATTGTGCACTGATATTTTTTATCTCCAGCAGCTGAAACATTAGACACACCTGAAGGAGAAGCTAGCAATAAATTTATCATGGATTATGAACCTATCAGAGAGAGTGTATTTGATAGGAGAGCTACAGGAAACATCAGCATGCATATACTTTACTATCCTCTGGTGAAAATTGATCAAATATGCATTTGCCTGCTCTGATTTGCCTGTCACACTAATACAAATAATAAATATATCTTCTGCGTTCGTTCTCAAACTCCTGCAAATTAGCAGGATGTAGTCCAGAGAACGGAATGCGTTGTATCATGGTTTACAGCACTGCTGCGATATCTGCGCCTTTTGGCCTGCCACATCCGACTTCAGCATGGCTGTGGGTCACTGACCCTATATGGGATGGGACAGCCAACTCCATCCTATAACCTCCTTAGTTGCCTTTTACGACATGCATGGAAGGTAAACAGTGTTGCTATTCCTTGCTCCCCTTTCGGGCCACGGCAACACACAGGCGATTACATATATTAATACAGATGTTACATTTGAGCACTCAATTATTATTGTCTCTTACCTTCTTGAGCAAACATGAACTTCTGACTCTGATTGTTACAAATGTCATAACGGTTATTCCTTTCCCAACCAATCAGTACTGAGGAGTAAGAGACATAACAAATTCATTTTATATGGTTAGTAATTATCTGAACGGTACACTCTGGGCATACCCATAGAATCTTTTAGTAGATGGTGAAGGGTATGTATGCTGATAGTTCCTGTGGCATGCTGATTGTATATTTTCTAGTCATATTCATCAATCGTCTTTCTTTATTATTTCTTCGAGAAATTCCAAACTCTATCAATCTCTTCATAACAATCTCATCCATCATATTGTCCTTTTCTAAAACAGATGTGTATATACAGAATTTATAATGTCACCATATCTTCTATCTAAAACAGATGTGTATATACAGAATTTATAATGTCACCATATCTTCTATCTAAAACAGATGTGTATATACAGAATGTATAATGTCACCATATCTTCTATCTAAAACAGATGTATATATACACTGAATTTACAATGTCTCCTTATCTTTTATCATCTATTCTGACACACACACACTTGAAGCTAGTTTGTAGGCTCTTTCATTACCTTCAACTCTAGCGTGACCAGGGCAAAATATCCACGAAGGTTCAAACCCCCAATTACTCCATCCGCTCATGAATCAGCCACTTCTGAATTTTGTGTATCATGGACTGTGTCTGACACAATAACAAACCTGATTGTCACTGTTACTGAGATCCATTTTAGGGTCTCCATAACTTCTCGATTTCTGTTCTCATAATGGAGGTGGTTGTAATAAGCGCTCCAAACTTTTCATATATGACTCCTCCTTCTCCTAGAATTTCAGAAAGCCCCAGCACAATCTTGATTTTCTTAATTTAATCAAATGTTATTTAAAAGATGAACTAGAATGTACAGAATGCTTGTGCATTGCCAGGGCTTGAAAGTGAGCAAAGAATAGTAATGATGCTGGATGCTATGCATCTTGCAAGGTGTAACTAAATATGTCTAATTCAACTCGTTTAAAAAGATTTTCTATATGCACTAATTGCAAAACAGTTTGGGCAGTCTCCAACAGACAGCATTTTCAAATCACTCATGGAGTTATATTGGAGAAATTATTTTCTGTTTACGTACATAGGTAGTCTAGATTTTCTGGTGGATCCACTTTATATGACAAATTGAGCGACCACAATCCTTAGAAGGAATATTGGTCCAATCCAGTGTCTCTTTTTAATACTATTGTTCATAGCCCCCTGATTACTTTGAAATCAATATCTGACTACTACTGTGAAATCAATATCTGACTACTACTTTGAAATCAATATATGACTCCTACTTTGAAATCAATATCTGACTCCTACTTTGAAATCAATATCTGACTACTACTTTAAGTATGCATACTCTTGGATAGCTGCTGGAATGGACAGCGGAGCACTTATGACAATGTCCTGTATGTCATGATCCTGGTTTTTAATCAGGAATCAAGCCTCCAGATTACATTGAGCATGAAGTTCCTGATTATAAATTGTTCATGGTATAAAAATGTGAGATATCGACAAGCCCGTTACCTGGAAGTTTAAACTTGTCAATATATTCTTCAGTATTCCAATTAATACAAATTGATACAACACAACTATAGACACATTTGTTCATGTGTTGCACAGACATGAAAAGGGAGCACAGAATAGCGATACTGTGTCCTGATATATATGTCATAAAATGAGACTAAGGATACTTTGAAGGTGGGAGTTTGCTGGCCCATCCCATACAGGATCAAAGCAATCCAAGCCATGCTCACTTAGATGTGTCAGAACACAAAATCCAAGCCATGCACACTTAGATGTGTCAGACCACACAATCCAAGCCATGCTCACTTAGATATGTCAGACCACACAGTCCAAGCCATGCTCATTTAGATGTGTCAGACCACATAATGCACAGGTTTTGCAGCCAAGTTGTAGACTATGACACAACTTACCCATTCCTTGGACTCCATGCTACTAATCTGCAGGAGTCCAAGAACGAATGCAGAATAAGAAAAAAACACAACACACTAACATAAATGGGAAAAATATTCGTGCGTATTAGTTAAGGGGCCACATTACTAAAGATGTGAACTTTTGTTATTGAACTTATAGTGAAATGGGATAGTACATATCAGGTAATACTATGATGGTATCAAATGGAAAAAATATATATTAATAAGTTTCATTGACCATCGTGTTGCCATGGAAACAACCATATTGAATTATGAACAATTTTGCACAATCCTAAAGCAAGTTAGTCCGCGTGTTATAAGTCATTTATTTCAACTGTACAGGTTATAGGGACCATATTTATGAATATAACTACAATTTAAATTGCTAAATTGATAATTAATTGATATTAATGACATATGATAATTAATTGATGTCTGACAGCACAATTAAGAAGATACACTCAATTTTTACAATAAAATAAGACCTTCAGTTTTTTGTTTGCCTTTATTTTGATTAATACCTTGTGGTGAAAACATCAATATTTTATATCTTGTAGGTTCTATGTTACTATTTCCTCTCATGTGAGAACAAATTGAGAGGGAGTGTTGTTCTATGTAAAACATTTAATCTATTTTAGATATTAATCTATCACTAAAATTCAACAAATAAACTCTAACCAAGTTGAAGTGGGAAGTCTTTGGCCAATGGCACATTTAAACCAGCGATAGAACACATTTTCTCTCTCTGGACTATGTCCTGCTGGAAATCTAGTTGGAACATCAAGAGAGATCCAATGTGAGTTTGTGAACAAAAGCAAAAAAATCGAACTCTAACCTTCTGCAAGTTCCAAAATCTGGTGAATATGTATTTCATTCAAAGAAGCCATGTACGCAAGTCCAGGAGGGAGACCAGCAGGTATTATAATATTGGTGGAAGGTCCCATCATCATGTTGCCTGTTAATGATCAAATAACTTGTTACATCACAAAATACTTGACAATTCTACAACATAATCTCATAACCACTAATGAATCATTTTCTCTACTACTACTTGTACTTAGGCATAGAAAAAATTAAAAACTTAGTTTTACAGTAAACAAAACTGAAAGAATCAACATTTCAACCAAAAAGGCCTTTATCAAGAAAAGAACACAGTAAACAACAGGCACATTTTTTTACACTATATTACTAGATAATAAAATCTGAAAGATGTTTAGATACATCGAGATCAAGAAATTTTTACATGACAATCTGCAATATATAACAATTATTTTTACATGATAATCTACAACATACAATTATTTTTACATGACAATCTGCAATATATAACAATTCTCTCTGGCAGTATTTAAATATCTGCCATATGGCGCCACTAGGAGCAATAAAGATGTGCAGTGGGGTTATGTTATGTTCCTCCAGGGCCATAGGCGGCGCATAGGGCAGAAACCATAGCCTTCCATTTCTGTCTTTGTGTTGCCAGGTCTTTCAATTGTTGCGTGTTGTTTAGGTTCATTGGCAGTGGGGTACGAAGATACAAATTTGAAATGTGACAGGAAAGTAACCAAATATACAATAAACAACAATAAATATAGCGATAAGCTTGAGAAGCCCTGCTGGTTTATAAAAGAAAACCAATGTCCATTTTAGGCACAGGGGGGCGAAATAAATTGGTCCCGCGATGGGGGGGGGGGGGGCAGGGTGAAATTTTTGTTGTTGTGAACCCCTGCTTTAGGGCATTACCAAGACCTAACAATATGATAATGTAATTTAATGGTGTTGCATATCATGGGCACAATCATGGTTAGTACCATTCAAATGCATAGTAACAGTAATTAGTGATAAATGGATAGTATCATGTAGATAGTGGCAGAAATGGTCATCAATCTTCTTGCCAGATTTGGTTGTATCTGTAGAAGTCATATTATTTTCTGTTGTAATTATGAACTTTCAATTTTATAACTACCACACATAATGATGTTGTGGAAGTCAACTGTAAAGCCATCAATGATAGTAAAGTAGCTTCATGAAATGAACAGAACTATCAAAATGATTTCCTGTGGTGATTAAGGAGCAAAATGTCCCTAAGATTTGTATTAAATCTGCAAACAACCAGAGGGAGATCTTGGAAAGCTATGGATATCTAAGGATCAGACTGCAGAAGGAACACATACAAGAACAATTTACTTGTATTAATTTCCATTTATTATTAATGTAAATGTTTCTGAATAGTTTAATTTTCAAACTATCATAATTCTTTGGGCGTATTCAATAATGCAATCCTCATTTGTTCAGGTATCTGTTTATCATATGCGATTCTACAGAGATGCTCAACAAACGAATATTCAACAAAATCCCCCTTAAATCACCAGGTGATTTCAGTGGCTAAAATTTGATAATGGTCTTATGCTCTGATATAACTAAGGTGAGGTAATACCCAAAAAATTGTGTGCCTCTCAAAGAGGAGGTTTTAATCTCTCAATCTACAAGCACACATATTGCTAAAATCATGATTCAACATGGTTTCAGCTACTTCTCAGTTTCCTCTGACCCCAGCATGACGGGCAGTATTTCCATGTAATTCTCTGGTCAACTGAGTTGTTCAATAAGTCCCACCATTCTTTTCTTAACATGGACTTTTCTATCTTGTGCAGCATGCTTTGAAAGTCTGTGAGTATTACCGAGTGTGTTGATGCATTAGTTATCTACCAATTAAGTGCTGCTGTAAGTCTTGGAGACTACTTACTAGTTAACAATTCATGTACATATCAGCCTTCTTCCTTTACAAGTGATACCAAATACCCGCTGTCTTATAATAAAATCCTCATTGAATTCTGTACTATCACTCAGAGTGCTTCAAATTCAACCAGCCTATTCATATTCATTACACCCATACTACCTGCACTTTTACAATCTGATATTCACAAACTAGTGTGTTAGAATAAAAAATTAGATCCGGCATTTCTCAATAGACACCACTCATTCAAAACTCTGCAAAAATATTGAACCTTTCAAGCATGAACTGAAATGTATGATATGGCAACTGTACTGCCAGAATGTGATATTTAGTAGTCAGCCATTAATTTACAAGTACAGTTAACTGTTTCCATAGGACAAATGAAGCCACAGCCCAACATCCCGGAAATCAGAACATGAAATTTAGTACTAGGGAGTAAGCAGAAAAGCTGGTAAACCCCTAATGGTCTTCCTAAAAATAGTCACCAAAAATCTCATTAAAATGTAGTATGACTTAACCCAATAAGATCATGGTAAAGAACCTTTCTTTTTCAATTTTTAAAGGTAAAAATACCCTACTCCAAAATAAGGAGGTATATATGGCCGTGAATGAAGCATGAGACAAAAAAAAGCAAAAGAAAGAAACCCTCA